>JAQFZT010002823.1:0-10634 GCA_034696325.1 Camisiidae sp. | reverse complement strand
AGCCTAATTATCGGTCAGTATCAACCAATTATTCAAATGTCAATTAATTCACGAAATGTTAGCCATTAAACAAACCTCATTCCAGAATATGATTGGCTTTTTTGATAAATTTCCACATGAAAAGGGAAGACTCGAATCTGAAAGGGTTCCCATAACCACAACCTCAAGTGTGATACATCATTGGATTGAGGACAACAAGATGTACACTCTGATATCACACTTGACTACATCCCACACAAATATGACAAAAACCAACCCAATATGGCGTTGATAGAGTCAGAGTTGATAGAGTCGCATTTATTTTTGAGTGCGACAAAAATCTTAAAAATATTGTGTGTAATTTAGATAAATCGAAGAATATCGGAAGAAATTAAGGACAACATCTTGAAGAATGTCAGCGAAATAAAATCAGTCATCAAAATGAATAAAATGTTTAAATCTCAACAAAATGATATATCGGTAGAATGTAAACAAAACGAGAAAAGACTTATTGATATCAGAATGCAGTTATTCTCCTTGAAAATCCTCTGATAACAAATATATATATATTTGATTATAAAAAAATTTAAAAGAAAATTTAAAAGCAAAATTAGGTAAAAGAAAATTAAATTTTAAAATTTGAGTTTAGTTTAAACAAAAATTTATTATATTCAGATGACGAGCGAATACTAATAGGTGTTTTGTTTCAAATTTCCAGTCCTTTGTAAAAAACAGAATTTTCCAAAATATTGTTTTTAGCCAAAGGAATTTTCAACTGTAGATTATCTATTGTCCACCGACTATGTCTTCCTTAAATAAAATGGAAAAAATTCTTCTATCCGTAATTCGAATAATAATATTGAGAACTTATTCTTACTGTCTTTTGGAGTGGTTGTTGTGTCTGTTGAATTGTCTCTTGAAGTCTCTTTTGAAGTGTTTGTGGTCGCGCACTTGCATTCATCCAAAAATGTGACAAAATTTTCTGGTTTACACTAAATCAATGTTTAAGCTTTAATAAAAAAAATTCATTCATTATTTAAATCAAAAATTTACATTTTTTGACAGGATTTTTGCTTTCGTATAACAAAACTTATGAGTTTTGTTGACACGAAAGAGTACTAAATAACCATTATTTTCATATAAAATACCAGTTATAAGTAATTTTTTAAAATTAAATTATATTAACTGATTTTTCTTCAAAATGTAGGAGATTATAAGATAAGTAAACATGAGATTTAATTAAATTACAGTTTCAGTTTTAAACAATCAATACACTCGGCCATAGTCTTTTAAATGTTTTAATTAAATGACGTTATTGTTTTCAATAGTTTAAATATTTTTCCTCCATATGAAATTCCCCCAAATGAATTTCCACCAAATGAGGTATAATCGAAAACTATAAGCTTTATCAAAAAATTGGAAAATGTGAAATTATCGTCATACTTCTACTTGAATTTCTTCAAATAGAATACTGAATCAATATCAAGTCTTAAAAGACTGCCCCAAAGACCATGCGTTTGGAGAGGGTATAATTTCAGGATTTCTCGAAATTTGAAGGTAGGGGGTCAAAAATTCTCCAGTTTTAAATTTTTTACGAAATAATATTCCCGCAAATTTTTTTCAAATAACATTTCACGCTAAGAAAAATTCTGAAAAGTTTTCCAGCAAATTTTTTTTCTGCAAAATAACTTTTTTATTGATAATAAGAGATTTAAAAAGTATTTAATTCAAAAATTTTTTTGAAAACTTTAAAAAAGCAAAGAGGGACCAAAGGATACTTTTTTAGTAAAAGTGAAAAAAGCAAAGGGGGTCCAATGTACACTTTTTAAGTTTCCGTAAAGCTTGCACCCTAAGCACACTCCTACCTTGGGGCAGTATGCGTCATAATGATGAAACTTCAGAATTCCTACAAATAAAATAAAACATTTTGAGAAATAATGTTTTCTATAATGGAGTAGACCTTCTTAATGTTTTACTTATATCTTTAATGAAACTTAAAAACAATCATTTATATAAAATATAGTCAATTAAGTAATTTTATTTGAATTCATATTTTTATTTTTGATATCATATAAGATCCCTATGCATATTAGTGCATAAAGCTATGTATTTACTAATTAAAGCTCTCAATAAAGTTAATAAATTCAATTAAAAATTTTGAAAAATTAATTTTAAACTCTCACAATATAATAAATTATAGACTTTATATGTGAATTAATTGAAACCATTTTTCAATTGTTCAATAGTTACACTTCTTATCTCTTGAGAAGTCAATGACAAATGTAATACTCGTTCGAATAGGTTTTGGATCTCTACATTCATTAACGAATCCATTCCTAAATCTCCTAGCGTTGATCGTGAATTTAAAATTTTTGTGTCTTTTAATCCCAAAATATTACAAATAGCTTCTAAGAAAGAGTCTTTCGAATCATATTCATTTGTGATATCTTGTGCATTAATCATTGAAGCGCAAACAGAATCTTCTGATTGAATAAAACGATCCAATTGTGCCCAACAAGATAATAGACATTGAGATCTGAGACCAGATATTGTCTGAAAATTAAAATTAAATTATATGCTGGAAAATTGGACAAAATTTAGAATATAATGAGAATTGAAAAGATAGAAGATTCGGTAACTTTTGGTTAGTCAAATTGAAAAGAAGGCTGATTCGATGAAGTCCAAAAACCGGAGTTAAATGACATCCTTCTTGACTTATCTACCCCCTGAACACTAATAGTACCCACCTTAAAGATTCTCAAAAACGCCGTAAAGCTCTCATAAAGCTGAGTTGAATGACTGATCATATGACTTACCAGCTCCACTTAATTATTGAATAATATTACCCTAACTTTCGCTTGACTTGACCTGAAAATCGGTTCTTGTGCTTCCTGCCTAGTTACCAACATTTCTTGGTAATTTCCGAAAAAATTCTAGAGTATTTTATGGAAAATTTCCATTTTTACCCAACATTAACCAACTTAACATACCCTTAAAACCTAAAATTTTGATCTCGCTAAAACTGGTCGAAAGTATACTCATTAAACTTGTCTTGTCACGAGAGAAAATGTGAATATAAGATTAATTTGGAATAGACATATGAGAAATTACTTTATTATGATTATCATTAGTTGTAAAATTGTCGGCAACGAAACCAACGTCTCCAACTATTCCCCATTGAATTGCAATGCCGTGTAATCCATCATTTCTTCTTTTATTACAAACGGTTTCTAGAATAGAATTGGCGAAAGCATAGTTTGTTTGTCCCAGTATACCTCGACCACAAGAAGCTGATGAAAAGCCAACAAAATAATCTAATGGTTCAAGTAATTCGCGGGACAACTCATCCAAAATTAAAGCTTGTTTTGACTTCGCATTCATTACACTCTCAAACTTTTCAATCGTTTGATTTTCAATTAAATCATCTTCAAGTTTCAAAGTCAATAAGAATATTCCTCCAATTGTTCCTAATTCTTGAGCCTTAGAAATGATAGATTTTGCACCAAAAACAACAGATGCATCATCTGTTGAAACAATTACATTACAGTTCAATTTCTTCATTCTTCTGGTCACAAATTTTTGCATAGATGTTTGAACACCTTTTCTAGAGGTGAGTAAGAAATTTCGTGCTCCTCTTTCATACATCCAATACATCAATTCAAGACCCATACCTCCGAGTCCACCAGTTATGATGTATGACATTTTTGGATGGAAATAAGTCTGTTGTATTGATTTTACAGCCAAGTGTTGAGGAATTATAGATTCAACCGATTCTTCACTACGCATTTCGATAACAACTTTTCCAATATGTTTACCCGAAGCCATGAAACGAAATGCTGATTCAGTTTCATTGATTGTAAATACAGTTGAAGGTAATGGCTTAACAACGCCTGATTTGATACCATTTCTAACTAAATTCCACATGCATTGTCTCTCATACTCTATTTTTTTGCTTGTTTTCACATTAGTGTGCTTTGGAATCAATTCATGTAAATCTATAGCATGAAATGTTTTATTACGAAGAAGAAGTGTTGAATCTAAATCTCTATTATTAACAAATTGATATTTTCCTATTTCACAAAATCTCCCATTACTAGCCAGACATCTAAGACTTGCCCTAAACATATCATCAGTCAATGAGTTGAGAATGAGATCCACTCCTCTGCCTTCAGTTTGCTTCATGAATTTTGCTTCAAAAGAGGTGTCTCTAGAGCTTGAAATGCAGTCATCATCCAATTGCGGGAAAAGCTTTTTTAAGATTTCTCTTTTTTCATGAGTTCCAACTGTAGTATAAACTTTACAAGACATAGAAAGGCATATATTGATAGCTGCCTGACCCACCCCACCTGTTCCGGCGTGGATTAGTACTGATTCTCCGGTTTTCATTTTTCCTTTTATGAGAAGCGTATAATAAACAGTCGCATAAACACACGGAACAGTCGCCGCCTCAACCATTGACCAGTTCTTTGGAATTGACCACAAAAAATCTTGATTAGCAATGATACAAGTACTCAATGCCTTACTAGTACTGATTCCCATCACTCTATCTCCGGTATCACCTCTTCTACCAACAAATTCAATCCCCAACACAATGTCATCCCAAGACATATGTGACGGTAATCCAAAAGGTGATAATTTACCTGTCGCGTGCATCACATCTTTAAAATTGATTGGACTGCAGTAGACATGTATAAATATCTCTTTTGGTGAGTTTTGAATGAAAGGCCATAGAATATTGGATGAATTATACCACTTAAAAGATGACAAATCACCCGATTTAGTTTGTTTAAATTGACCAAATTTTGTTAATTGCATTGGCGGTGCTTCTGGTAGAGAAATGTGTCGGAAACTTCCCCAAAATTTATTCTGAAAAACATTTTGTACTAAATCTGTCTGTTTCGATAATGATAATGCTCTTTCTAAACTGATTTGTTTGTCATTAAAGTAAACAGAGCGAATTTTAATGCCATTCAATTCTTTTCTTAAACTTTTGATTAATCCAATTATTCCACTGAACTCTTCATTTGATGTTAACCAAATTCTTTCAATTTTTTCATTCATCATAGCTTTTTTCAGAGTTTCTAACCATATAAGATCATTATTGGTTATGCAAATCAACATATCATTGTTATACATGTGATCAACTTTTCGAAATAATATTGAACTACAAGTAAATGTATCTGATTTTTTGCAAATATATTTAAAGCCTATTTTTTCAGCAAATCCAACAAAATTATCAACTTCTAGTTTACACACTCTTGAACTGATAGGACATACTATTTCTTCACACAGTAAAACATTTTCTCTGAGAAGGGCTAGAAAAAACCCTCCTTCACATAGAATTGTATAAATTATATGCAATAATGAATAACAATCCAACTTAACTTCCATTTGTGAGATAGATATTTTTGGATCTCGAAAAACTATCAAATTCTGTGTACTTAATTTTCGAAAAGGAAGCTGTGTTTTATTCAAATCAAAATCAATTAATCTTAATTTTTTTGAGTTTAATAAGGTTTCAGACAAAAGATTTTTGTTAGAATGAGCTAATGTATAGTTCAAATCACTCATAGAAAAGCCTACTGTCGAACAATTGATAATTCTTTCAATATTTTGGTAGAAGACTTGTTGCCCACTATTTATCTCTAATACTGAAACCTCTCTTTTTAAATTGATGTTTTCCATTACAATATCCAATTGTGTTCGAAATAATCTTTCTGACAATAAAGTTGCATGAATTAAATCATTGTCTAATTCTTTACTGTATTTTGTAGTTAAGTATGAATTATTGTTTATATTTATTGAGTTGTTACTAATGATTTCATCAATATATTTCAAAAGTCCATATGATTTGTTGCCTAATTCTATTCCATACTTAATATCATTAATGCCAAAATTTTCAAATTCTAATATTTTATCAGAAATTTGTTCAAATTTTTCATTTTGTTTTTCAAATTTATTAATCACATTTTCACAACGATTACAGTAAGTCTGAATTATTTCAACTAAATCTTCATCGATTGCATGCTTCTCTTCATATGGTAATAAAACGTATTTTTCTATAAGACAACTATCAAATTTTCTAGCTATTGGTGTTCCAATAATATTTTTGAATTTTAGGCCTTTCGTTGTTATTTCTCGAGTATTGAAATCTTGAATCACATCAACACTTGACTCGTTTGGAACTCTTTCTGAACAATGTATTGAAAGTAAATTAGGATTAATTTTTAATGACTCAATTCTCGTTGGAATCAAAAGGAATCTATTCATTTCTTTCCAAAGAGTGAGTTGAAGAATAGAATCCAAGAAAGTTATCCAATTTCCTGTCCATTTGACAGACGATTTTCTTCCATCATCTGAAATACTTATTATACCTCTAAAACTTAGTCCATAATCATAACCGCGAACTTTAAGTTCTTTATAAAAATCTTCTCCACTAAGAATTGTCACATCATTATTGTTATTCGCACTGTTTTTATTTGGATCAGATAACTCGAGATCATTTCTAAGTGCAAAGATTTTCCCATCACAGCATAAAGTGTTATTTGCTTTGACTGCAAACATCGATTTATCTTTAAAATAGTAACACTTGAAGACTGTTTCATCATTGGATAGATTTGTTGCTCTGTATAAATTGACATCAGAAAACTCAACTGCAAATTTTTGATATTCAGTGAATCCTGAATACAAAGCTAATGTCTTCCAGGCTAGATATAGATATCCAGTGCATGGATATAATGTTTTTCCATCTATTCTATGATCTGAAAGATTTTGATTGTTATCTTTTAATGTTACAATTTCTTTATAGAGTGAATTGTTTGATTTAGGATTGAAATAATGAGGAAATTTCGTAACAAAATATGATTTATCGTGATTCCATTTGATAAGAGGTGAAATGAATTCTGTTCCACGAGGTATCGGATAAGCTATTTCTGGATAAAATTTTTTTATATTCACTGTTCGTCCACTTATATAAAGCTGCCCTAAAGCAGCTAAAAGATTTAATGAATTTCCAGAATTATTTTTTTTCAACATTTGTATATAACGTATGTTATATTCTGTGGTGAAACTCTTTGTTATTGAAGAACGCAAAATACCGTGAGGACCAATTTCAAGAAATAGTGCATTTTTTGGTGCTTTAATAATACTTTCATAAAACAAAACAGGCTTTACTAAATTTCGAGCATAATATTCTCCGTTGGGATATTGACACAATTTTTCGTCCCATTCATCTTCAGAATAAGAAGTTGAAACCCATCTCGAAGTTCTCTGTTTTGGTATAATATTCAATTTTTTCAATTTTATCATGAGGCTGCTTTCGATATTCTTCATCAGTGAAGAATGAAGCGCAAATCCATAGCTGTCCAATTTTCGTACAAAAATCTTTTCTAGTATGAGGGTTTCTATCAATGATTCCATGTCAAATGAACTCCCAGACATTGTCACCAATTGCGGTGAATTATTACACGCAATAGTTATACTGCCAAAGCATCTCTGTTGTGCCTCAAACAAGGGAAGACCAACAGCAGCCATTAGTCCTTCAGTAAGTTTTTTCTTCTCGCAAAACAATACCTGTTGGATAGCATATGAAATTTTCAGAGTGTCTTCAGCTGTCAAACAACCGTCAGCATAACCTGACACCAATTCTCCGATTGAGTGACCGATTATGCCATCAGGCTTGACACCTAATTCACCAAGTAAGTCTACTAGTGCTATTTCAATTATGACAATTGCCACAAGAATGGGTTCAAATTTACTTGTATAATTTGCATTTCCATTCTCAACAAATAAATATTTTTTCAAATCTCCATCTTCAGCACCCAATGAATTGAGATATACGATGGAACGGTTTATAGAATTTGCAAAAATTTTAATTTTCATCAATGACTGAGCCATTGATGGCCACTGACTGCCGAGACCTGGAAATACATACCAAACGGGTCTCTGAACTTCATTGTTGATGAAACATTTGTCAAACATTTTGAGAAAGCATTTCTTTTTATTGTCCAAAATCAAAAAACCTCTGGATTTCATACCACTTGTTGGGGATACATTTGAGATATCACCGAATATTGACAAAAATTCCCGCGTCAGATTTTCTGCATTAAATTCTATATCAATTAAAGTTTTTTCAACCAATTCATTGTTTCTGCCAAAAACGAAAATCAATCGCGGGATTGGACAACAGATTTGATAACTTTCTTCACTCAATTCTTTATCATCAAATGAGTTTATAATAAGAGTTCCATTACCACCTCCGAAGCCAAAATTATTGATAGCAACAATACCTCCTTTGAACTTCAATGGTTTATCACAAACAATGAGACTGCCATTGAATAACTGCGGAATTTTAGGGTTTGGATTTTTAAAATTAAGAGTTGGTGCCATTATTTGTTTCTGATATGCAATTATTATCTTCACTATTGATGAGAGACCAGATGCTCCTTCTGTGTGCCCAATTGTAGCCTTTATCGAGCCAATAATTAAAGGATTGGTTCGGGTTTTGCAGATCGCTTCTGATATGGATCTAATTTCTACATGATCTCCGGCTTGAGTTCCAGTTCCATGTGCTTCAAAGAATTCTAAGTCTCTACTCTTAATCCCGGCTTCTTTTAAAGCGTCTAACATAACTTTTTTCTGGGTTTTCCAACCCGGGAATGTGAAGCCCTCTTCTTTGAAACCATCGGTATTCAATTTGATACTCAATATTTCTGCGTGAATTCTTTTAGCTTCTGATTTTTTTTGAATCAATATTACAACACATGCCTCTCCTGAAAATATTTGATTAATGATTACATTATATGTAGGGAGACCTCCTCGCAAAAGGTCATCCCGGGAGATTCCGTCATGGGAGATTCTGATTCAAAGAGAGGAGTAAAGACTTTTCAAGAGTAAACATAATAAACATTCCGGGAGACACTATGTTAAAGTAAAAACTCGGTAAAGACTCTTTGATAGGTTTATCTCCTATTCTGGGATTTTCCCGGTTATTGAAACTTTGAATATATGACATTAAATGCATATTTAAAATCGAATTAGTAAGAGTTTTAGAAATCCGTAAAAAACACTGTTATTCATAAATGACTGCAAATAACTTAAAACAGCTATCTCGAAAAAAGCGATATCATAAAATTTAAATTAATGATATTCTTATATTTCTATACAGCTATGCTTAAATGAATCGGGAATATTTATTAAAATATATACTTTTTTGCAATACATCTTAAAGTCTTTATAATGTAAATTCTACATTACACTGAAGTATATATTTTATTTTAACGAAATATCCCCGATTCCTTTAAGTGTAACTGTACATATCAAAACTTTAAACACAGAAACGTGTCAGTAATTAGTGTTCCATGCATTTAGAGTTAGCTAGTTTTAGAGTCGCTTTCAGTCAAATATGGAACAAGAATTAACAAAATGGTGTTTTGAGAAAATTTATGATTGAAAGCCTATCAATGAAAGGTATTCGCTCTACACCAGAATGATCTAAAATATGAGCGATCAGTAGTACTTTACGAGATAAGTCGAACCATGCCTTTTTGTGGGACCACGCTTATTTGTTCTTGAGATACACCTAATTTTATAAGAATTAAATTTTAAAAAAGTTTCATATCACTAACTCTTGTAGCCTAATATAAGTCAAGAAGTGATATCCAATACTTTATTTTAATTAATTTTCTTTTATTTTGTTTTATTATAAATTTGATATTTTGATAAGTGGAAGTATCTCAAAAACTGTATGGGTTGTTTTGTTTAGTCAAGAGTTATCAATTGCAATTATTTTTAAAAATTGTCTGGTAACACCCGACATAAGTACAGAAGTTTTCATATAAGCATTTATTTTGATCTCTTAGTAAATGAGATTAAGCTTATAATACATTGAGTTATGAATTTAGATTCCTATACTGAAAGAAGAGTGATCTTTATTGTTTTTATAATACAATTAGCACATTAGCCAGTTTGGTCAAGTTGTCAAAGTGGTTAACAAATCACAGGTTGGGCTCACACGTTTTGTGTTCGAATCTGACCAGGTCCACATATTTTTTCAAATAGTTTCTTTTAACTCGTGGTGCTAAAACACGAGTTTATAGTTTCATACTTTCTGTCTGTCTGTCCATCATTAATACTTTAATTGTTGCCACAAATTTAATTTTTTTTAAATTTCTAAATTTTTATATTATTGAGTATTTTATTGTTGCCAAAAATTTTTTTATAAAAAAATTCATAAATCGGAAATTCAATTTAAATGTTGCAAAAATTATTAAAACCTAATTTGAATGTTTTAAATTACTAATTCAATTGCTATTACACCACGAGTTATAACTCTAAGTCAATTCTGTTTGTTTTATTGACAAATGGATTGATAATAAACTTATATTTGATAATTTAATACTAATCGATCAAAATTAATGCTTATATAAAAACTTCTGTACATTTCTATCGTAAATTTTCTCTTAGCATCATTTTGTTAATTCTTTTTCCATATATATGTGTAGCAGTTTGTTTTGTCTCAAATACAATCTATCTGATGTAGTTAATCTTACATTTAGTAATAGACATTAAATATCAGTAATACGTTGTGGGCAATTGAAGTTGCGCGAGCTAAGCAATATTATAAAATTTATTATGGAAAAAGTATTATAGCTAGA
>JAQFZT010002822.1:0-10634 GCA_034696325.1 Camisiidae sp. | reverse complement strand
GTCCAACCCAATGATGAGGCCTTTCATTACCATTTCATCGATCAAATCAACTTTTAAACCATTTTCTATTTATTATTTCTATTCATCCGTTGGTTTTTTAAATATTTTATTAATTGTTATTCAATTATTACTCATTTTTAAACATTAAAAGTCTAAATTCATCTTTAGTTGAAGTTAATTTGCATTTATTTTCTCAAATTAAACGATAAATGAATGAAAGAAAATAAAATAAAATAATTATAGAATTACTAAATACTAATCGGAATGTATCTAACATTTTTGAGTTGTGCTAATCTTTTCAATGTCACAATTTTCTTGAGGAATGTATAGACTAACAGTATATACTGTTGGAAACCATTTGATGTGTAGATTCATGGCATTGAAATACCCTTTCACGAGAACTTAATGCAAAAGTTATGTTTTATAGTTTGGTCTTTTAAGCCTTCGACTCGACCAATAAAACATAATTGTAATGTAAGTATAATGTATATGTAGTCCATTTGCAGACAGACTAGGGTTGTTAAGTTACCGTAAGTTACCCTAAGGAAAGTAAGTACCTTAAGTTAAACCAATTGCAGACATAGACATTTTCATTTAAAGGGAATCTTTCCAAACAATTGATTTTGGATGACCTTTACTCATATTTTAAATCAATTATTTTTTTCAAATTTAATTGATAATAATAAACACGTATTATTTCAAAAATATCAATAACTAGAATATTTTACTTCAATCCCTAGTCTTGAGCCTCAAGTAACTTACGTAAGTTACTTCCTCACTTTACCGTAACTTACTAACTCACAACCTTAGTCAAAACAGCAGAAGGATTCCCATAGCATAGCAATAGTGAAGAGCATAAGCTCACTTTGCACGAGCCTTAGCTTGAGCTTGAGCTTGAAGACCTTAGACTGAGCTTTGAGCTTATAGTAAGAAAAATATCTCACTTTTTCATTGACAACTTTCACTTCATTATACAAAAAGATTGTCCGTATGATGAAAACGAAGGTTTTAGTTGAGATGTCGAGATATCTAAAAGGTTGAGTTACAAATTTCCCTCAACTTCCGATTTTATCAAAAGATTACAAATACATTTCAAAATACTTTTGCTTTTATTTCTAGATAATTAGAAGAAACAGAAGCTCAGAAGCTCGTAGCTGTGAGCTTGAGCTTATCCCGAGCTTTTTATTGAAGAATAAACTTTCAATTTCTGAGTAGTGAAGGTTGAGTTAGCTTTTAATGTGAACCTTTAACTTACAATAATAGGTCTTTTTTTGGTTCGTAGAAAGTGACAAAGTTTAAGAAGCAATGATTTATATCATAATTATTGTCAATTGTCTGATAAAACGATATCCTGTTATTTTCATAACTTCCTAATTAATTCATAACTTTTCTAAAACTTGTGAATTTGATAATGTTTGGGCACATCTAAGAGATAGCGCTCTTATCACAGCTTTTTAATCTATAACTCTATATATATAAGTGATGGGCACGAAACTCGTCTGCGGACGGATTCGCTGTGATGTAAATAAAAAAGATTGTTTGAGCACATGTTTCATATTTATAAACAAAATTGATAAACAGCGAGCGTTGCGACAAAAGTGTTTGTCATTCAAATAAAAATTCAATATTTTATGCAAATGTTATGCCATCACTCATATCATTGTTTTCATTCATATCCTTAGCTATACTTTTCACAAAACTCTAGTTAAACACTAACAACTCATTTGATTTAATATTTAATCTATTATTATATTTATTAATAAAATAATGGGAAGAAATAAACGATTAAAAAAAGATTTGACTCAAAATGAAGGAAAAGATGACAATAATTATAAGTGCAGTGAATGTGAAAATGAGTTTAATAGTGAAAAAGATGCAAATATTCACATCTTGAAAGAACATTACGGACTCGTCAGTCATTTCATTAATTTATTATTAATTGACACGAATTTTTAATTTAATATTTGTTCTCAATTTTAGGCCCGAATTAATGATGAAAAGAAGACTCCATTCACTGAAAATGAAATCATAAAAGCATTGATTAGAGCGCAAAAAGTTGTGAAAGTATTGAAGTGTAAAAACAGTGGATGTAATAAATCATTCAAAAGTGGTTTAGGACTTAAAATGCATTTAGATTTATGTGGAAAAAGTGTAAACCATTTCTTATGCATATTATTCAAAATTCATTCATTTTTTATTTAATTTATAGGAAAACCAATTAATCAAAAATTGCGAAATATGTGGAAAAGTATTGAAAATCAGTTCAATTTTATCGCATATGAAAACACACGAAGAAAATAGAAAATCAAATACTCTTTCGAGTGATAATACGCCGGAAAATAGATCTTCGAAGAGAGCGTCTGCGATCAGGTTAGGTCTCATTTCTTGCATTTTTTTCTTAAACCTAATCATCATTTTAATTGATGACTACTTTCAGAGCTTCGAAGTCTATAAAGAAGAGCACAAAACCAGAAGTCATTATAAGCGGAAATGTAAGCGATAATCAATTGCATTCTGATTCTGACACTGAATTCGAGCCAAAATCTTCATCAAAATGTGATACAACTTCTGTTATCACTGAAGCAAATCTTGAACAGAGGCTTAAGAAAGTTCTAGACTTTTGGAAAGATTTCATGACTTCTTCTAAAGATCATATGAGACCTCTTCCAAAGGATAACAATTGGAATAATGAAGTTTTACTCAATGGAAAAGTTATTTGTCCTCTAGAAGTATATCTTATTAAAGAAAGTTCTAAATTATAACTTTATTCATAAACTTTTATACTTATAAAGGGTTGTCATCAGAGTTTCTCTACTAAACCCGGTTTAGAATATCATTATAAAAGATGTGGACTTAATGTGAAGTTTTCCTTTCGTTGCAAACTTTGTGATTTTGAATCTCAAAGGGGTAATAAACTCATTGTTTATCATCTCTGGGAATCACATCAGGTCTGTCCCACTTTTTAAAGCAATGATAATGTGTTTTTCATTTCATTCATGTCTCCCAAAAATAGGAATCACTTCCAAAACTACCGGCCGAGTTGTCAGAAACACTCTTCGCGGCTGATAATTGTTTACCTCAAACTAAAACCTTAATCAAGAAAAAACTCAATTTAATTGGAACTGTGAATCATGTTTTAGAATTGTAAGACATTTTTTGAATATTTGATTTTATTTGTTAGTAATTTTCAATTTTGAACGCCAGTCACGAGCGTTTCTACAAAGAAAAAGCATTTCCACAATGGTTTCCAACTATCTATTCATGGAGTAGTTTAAATGAAAAGTGAGAAATCAATTCAAATCACTATAAGTAATAAATCTATAAATGAATTATTCATTTAATTGCAGAGAAAATAGTGTTTATATTCCAAACTCAGATCCGTCCGCATTCTTTACCTCTACTTTAAGTCAATCGAAATCATGGGAAAGATTGAATTTATTCGATTCGTTGTCATCAGAAAATCACATCACATTCTTTGTTGGCGGACCCGTTTGGTCGAGCGCTTGGTGTCCACTTCCTATTAATGTTAATAATTCGGATCAATTTCTAGCAATCTCTTCGTCTATGAATATGGAAACAACTCATACTCTGAACGACACTGAAATGGAGAGCGGACTCATCCAGATTTGGAATACTGGTAAACTCGGAAAAGAATTCGACGCTTCGATTAAGCCTCGATTGGCGTTATGTGTGGCCCACTCTTATGGTATGATTTGGGATATGGAGTGGTGTCCGGGAGGGACTGCTTGGGAAGACATGAAAGGTGTGAAAGATGTAGAGCTGGAAATACTGCCGCGTTTGGGTTTACTGGCGATGGCTTGCGGTGACGGATATATTCGTATTCATAGTATACCACATCCCGAAACTCTCCCGCAATCGTATCAAAACATACTTTATTATAACGAACCGATAATAATACTAAATCCTCCCGGCGTTGGAAATTCGACTAATTATGAAACGACTATTTGTAAATGTCTGTCTTGGATCAAATCAAATAATCAGCATTTAATTGTTGGTGGATTTGGTAGTGGAGTCATTGCCGTTTGGGATTTAACCACTTCTTCTAGTTTACTAATAATTGAAAAAAATTCTAATCAAACCATTTTAAGACCTCTTCATTCATGGATTGGTCACAACGCGGCTGTTAATCGTATTAAATGGCTTAACAATTCAAGCAAACAATTCATCGCTTCGTGTAGTTTCGATCGGTCCACAAAACTTTGGAATTTAAAAGACTTGAGTAAATTAAATATTCAACCATTTGATAATCATGTAATTTAAATGTTTTTTTATTCAGCGATTCCGGTGACGACTATTAAGAAAGGATTAATGACTGCAATCGATGTTCATTTGCAATGGTGTGGAATATTTATGGCAAATGACGACTGCTATTTGTAAGTCTCACATCATTTATACAGTAATTATTTGATAAGTAAACTTATTTACCAATGAATTCATTTTTAGGGGCTTTCAGAACAATGTTATTTTTAAAGACTTCGGTTATTTCAATTTTAACACCAATTCATTGACTTGTCATAAAAGTTGTGTTTGGGTTAGTCTTTCGGTCATTCAATTTCATTAATTGAAAATTATTTTCTCAACCTTTCAAATAATTGTTTTTCAATTCAATAAAACAATTAGGATTTATCTTTTTCTGAGTGGGCGACCGCCGCCGCCAGTGTTGACGCCGCCGGGGAAGCAGTCATATATCCAAACTTTCAACTCAGGCCTGAATCTAAACCTAAAAGACGACCATTTGATAGAATTGTAATTAAAGGATATTTCTCCGCTTGTCTGTTATTGCTTTATAAGTTTTAAATTTTTATTTCATTCCAGCCTTTATACCATATTTCTCCGCTTCCATTGTCTCAAATTGACCAAAAAGTCCCAAAAACTAAAAACAAGAACAAAGAGAAAGAAATTTCCGGTAATATAAAGTTAGTGATTGATCCGAAAGAACCGCCGCTTCGGTCGTACAGCGATTTCACTCGTAAATACGGTCTAGTTTTCAATGATCATTCTTTGGTAAGTAAATTAAAGGCACTCATGAGTAATATAATGGTTCAAAGACTGGTTATGTCGCAAAATTATAAGTTTGCAAATCAGTTTCAATCAATTATCGAACCTAAAGCTTGAGTTGCATTTATATCACTTTTCTATTTAACTTATGTTCGAAATTGATGACAACCTTTCAATTATAAGCTCTCCAACCCTTCTTAGCTTCACATTAGTAATACTTCTTTGATTGACTCAATTACTTATCGTTGAGAAAGACTTAAGTTAGAGTCGAAACCGTTTGTCACAGTTTGTCATCAATCTTCAAGTTCTGAAAACTAACAAAATTTTATTTAATTGAGAATTAACCACAAATAGAAAAACTTAAAATATTTAATGTTTGAATTTTAATTTCATATTTAAAGCCTTAAGACTATGAGAAATAGCATTGAATGGTATCGAATGCCAAAAATTGCAAGTCTTTAGAGGCGATTGAAATAAGAGAACAATTTGTTGCTAAAAGTAACTCACCTTCAATTGAAAACAATGATAATAATGTTTGTGAATTTTGATAAGATTTATTTGAAGTCTTTAAAACAGACATGTTCTGCACTTTTTCATATTTTTGAGTGCAGTTCTCTCTAACCTTCTCAATGAAAATTTGTTTATAATATACTTAGTATTGAAATAATTGGTATGTCTGACGAAACACTGACGATATCTTATATCAAATTCTAAACAAATTATGTACAATTCATATGAGTTAAGCAACAATTTCATTGAAATAACATTAACTCAATGCCAACTCATTAATAAATCATTTTCATTCAAATTAATACTTGTATCGAAGTATTGATAAACTCACTTTTGATTTTAAACACATATTCTATCAATTTATCTTTAATTTGTCAGTTCCTTAAGCATTAAACTATTTCCTCAATATATTTGTTATTCTTTGAATTGCTTCCAAAACATCCGTATTTTTTTGCTACGAAATAATCATTTATTTACGACAAGTTAAGACTTCTCTATAAATTATCATAATTTTTCATTCCTCTGGCCTTATGTATGATCTCATTATAAAACTTTTGATTTTTCAAGACAAACGATTTAATTATTCAGTCATTCTTTCTGAGCCATAAATTCAATGAAAGAGTTGAGACATTTATGAAAGATTATTAATCACATATATATACATAAGTATATTGTGAACAAATGTGTCGTAGTTTTTGACGTTTGAAATAATAATAATTCTTCGAAAGATAAGGAATTAATTATTAGTTTAATTTATTAATAATAACTTATAACTTATGATTCAGACAAACTTGAAGGCTATACCAATGGATGAAATAAATCGGATTCGTTTACCAACACATATGCAATATCAACGCTTAAGTGATTATCCACTCATTTCATTGACCAAAGTCTGTATCTGATATTTAATCAAATTTTCAATAATTCACTTTATTTACTAATTTCAGGTGAGTTGGAATCCAAACTTCAGTTCTTGCACTTGGATTTTCACTGCAACTCAATCAGGAATATGCAGATTATCATGTTTGCCATCACTCGATCCCATTACAACTCAAACTTACATGACATGACATTCATTTCTATTATTCTGTTAATCGCTAGACAAGTGCTGTCAAACTCTCACAAAATTATTGCTTTACTACTAAAGCAAACTTTGCGCTCATATTAAAAGCTCGAAACCAATGAATAAAAATAATATTAAGACTTCGATAATTTATAACAAATGAAAGTAATAAAATATAATGACTTTATATGAAATTTCTATTTTATTATTTGTTGACTTTTTTCACACATATATACAAATCTAATAAAGTAGTGTTTCATTAACAAAATGCTTTACCGAATGAGCTGCTTATGAAAAGTTATTTTCGATACAATTATATTTAAATTGTGTGCGAATTTCTAAATATTAAATGTAAATATAGAGTACAAAAGAAAATGTTTAGCTATTATTGAGTCCATATAAATAAGGACTAGACGTAAGATTTTATTGATTGCAACTAAAGGATGGCTTTTTGTTTGTGTAAATAAGCTTTTATCTCAACAACTTTTGACAAATTGGTTTTGGAATAAAATTATATCTTTAAAAGACATCACATTTTGTAAAAATTAAAATAAATTACTATTAAATTACAATTAAAGAGTTGAGGTTTTCCTAATCTGCACTAAATCTGTTTTGTGTGAAAAGTAGAAAAACATATTGTACTATAAGTTCCATAAAATGATAAATACATGTAGTTTTGAGAAGAGCAGAGAATTCAATCGTCAATTTTGATGAGAAATAAGTTTCAGGGCTTCAAAAAGTGTTGTGGAATGTCATATGTTTTGCTTCAGGAAAATGTGGCGGATATTAATTGTTTTCAATAAGTAATTATATGAGAAAATCTAAATTTCAATCTTCAATTGAATTTCTAAATTTGTTTCAATAACTACTGAATTTGATGGCAATTAGTGTTACTTTTGTTGAAATAATAATAATAATAATTAATAATTAGCTGCATCTTTGGGCACTTCATTTCATTATAATAATCAACGGAAAACATGATTAAAGTTGAATAAATTGCAGGTCTTCTTAAGAATGGGTTCAGAATATTTGGTTGAATGATAATAATGTTGTCTCGAATTGATTTGAGTAAAAATCGAACAAATAATTAAATGATGAATTAATATATTTAATATAGCAATGATTGCAATCATCCATTATTACTAAATCACGATTTTCTGATATATAAAAGTTAGTTGAGTCATAAAGACTGCCAAAAATCCGAAATATAGTCAACTGAATGCACAAATCACAAAACTTTGAAATAGTTTTTGTAGTTCAAGAAAATGTTTGAAACTTTCGAAATCAAATTTCACGCATAAAACTCTTTACTCGCACCCCTTGCGTAAGGATTGGCTGAAGTGGACCTTTTAGGCTCATCGAGAGAATAACTTCCTTCGTCTTTCTTTCGCATTCGATATACAATAAACATAACCAATAAAATAGCACAAAGCAATCCTACAACAGCTCCTCCTATCACAGCTGTGGACATAAATAATTAAATCAAATATCAAGAAATAAATGACAATTTGTAAATACCCGCTAGAATTCCCGGTCGAGCAAAAAAGGATGCGGGAGTCACTTGCTTTTGACCCATAATTGACACTTCATTACTCAACTTATTATTATCGTCGTTGTCGTATTCATTAATTTTAGATCTTATGGTCGAAGTGGCAGAAGACGGCACTATATATCTGGTCGATGTCTCAGGAGTCACAGCTTGAGGAACCACTTCTTCAGGCGGACCAATACTATTTCCATCGATTGGCAACTGTGGACGATCTGGTATTGTCTCCTTATTCTTCGAGTCCTATTGTAAGAAAAGTTAATTAATTTTTGGTGAAGTGAAATGAGAATAAATTGAATTTAAATGCCTTCTCTCTATGAGGTGTTACCGGCTTTTTAGTAAAGTCGGGTTTTTTAGTAGGCCTTTCAGTTGATGATATGAATAGTGGCTCTTCTAAATATAACACATAAAACTTTGTTAATATCTTATGTAATAATAAATCATAGGCTTATGAGTAGAAGGAAACAAAATACCTCCGGATCCTAATTCTAAGCCATTGGGATCACTGCCAGTTGGTGTGTCTCCAGAACCTTCTTTGTCAATACTGTCTTCGTCGTCATCCCCTTTACCG
Organism: Camisiidae sp.; assembly: GCA_034696325.1. Lineage (NCBI taxonomy): Eukaryota > Metazoa > Arthropoda > Arachnida > Sarcoptiformes > Camisiidae > Camisiidae sp. The sequence goes on along the minus strand of JAQFZT010002822.1, from coordinate 1,925 downwards.
GATGCGTTATCATCCAAGTCGTCATCACTTCCAGCGGCACTGCCTTCAGCATCATTTAAGGGTATATCAGAAAAGTAAATGCCACCATTGCTATTGACTACACTATTGCTTTTTATTTTACCAGAACTTATTCCAACCTATAATAACAGAGCAAACATATGGTAAATAAATCTCCTTTTTTAGCATAAACTTAAGACTATTTTTCACTACAATCTTTTTAAAGCGATACCAACTTAACATGTGTTATACTTTGCCCTAAGAAATCGATATCAATATTTTGATCAAATAAATTACTATTTGACAGATCCTTCTGTTCGACTTTATATTTACAGAAAGTAGTCATCAGAGGATCAAGTATGCGATCAATTTCTTATTTTATTATCCAATTATATATTCATTATATTAGATCATAAGCGCATAAAATAAAATCATATCAGCTTCGAATCCACCAAAAAATAATTGGTTTTGTTGTCAGGAATTTTTGGGCATAAATTAAGAAAATATGTGAAATCGATCGTTAACTTGACAGCATATAAGGTTTGAAAGACTCAAAGCTCAAGAAAATAAAACTGAAGAATAAAAAGTTTGAGTTGAATAAAGTAAGAATTTTCATCTCATTATTTTGTTTTGAACTTTATTTATAAAGCAAATAAATTTGAGGCTATAATTGTAGGTCTCTCTCGGTTTCTCTCTTGGTTTCTCTCTTCCTGCTCTGCGTGTGTTTGTAATTCATTAACAAACTTCAACTTCTTTTCCATAAGTCGCTTATTTCTAAAGACATTTTCTCAAAAGTAAATGAATAGAGATTTGTGGAAAAGAAAAGAAAGAGAGTTGAGTACATAATCTCCAAAGAGAGAAATGGAAACTATGAAACACTGCTGTAGGTATAGTATAAATTACTTGTACGCTTCAGTAATTGCACGTCTCGTAACACCAATTCGAGGGCATTCCTGCCTTTTGTTACCTTAAGCGCACTCAATATATTTCAAGAACTAAATAATATAGAAATTATCGGATGTAATGCTCAAAACTTTACAGCATTCCATTCAATAGATGATTGATTTCAAATAAATGCTCACTAATAGGCGTAATAACAAATCGTTGAAATAGTTTTAAAGCTATTAAATTAGAAATAAATATTCATCTTTTCTTCAACTAAACTATCAATTTAAAAGCTATGAAACTTTCGAGATTTACACAGAAAAAGCGAGTCAACAGTGAACAGGATTAATATTTGAGATAAAAAAGGCAAAAATACTGAAATTAACATGAAAACCCAATTTATTTTTATCGATATTATATAAAATTAGTTCATTATTGATGAAATATTACGGTTTGCAATAAATGACTTATTAACCTATTTATATAATGCAGGCTTAATATTGTTTGAGATTATTTGAGAAATACTGTACTTATGATGAACATTATTTTTAATAACACGCATTTTACATAAATATGTTTGATCTAGAAATCGATTTTCTCAAAAGAGAAATTAAACTCAACACAACCTTCATCAACATGAGCCCTGAAAACCTGCTATCAATTTAGATCGCAATTGTAGAAAATTTAGTTAAATGTTAAATCGAGTGCACTCATCGACTGATGTTTATTCTGAGTTAGACTTTGTCTCTAACTATTTGTTGATAAGTCTAGGCTTGAACTATTAGCAAATTAAAATGTCAGTAAGTTTTAGCAATCAATGATAAGATGTTATATGTTGTATATTATGGTGTTTAGTCGTACTCAGAGCTAAAGTAAAGCTGCAACGCATTGAGCCATAGGTACAACGAACCAGTTTATGACCCGAAAGTCTAACAAAGCTTTACTACTGCTAAAGCGGTATAGTTTGAAGCATCTGTGAAGCACAGGAAAGGAGGAGAGGAAGAAGAGGAGGAGTAGTCAAGAGAGTGTGGAATGAGAGAGAG
>JAQFZT010002821.1:0-10636 GCA_034696325.1 Camisiidae sp. | reverse complement strand
ATTTTGTTTATTAATTTGTAATTATTTGTTTGTGAAGTGCGAAATGCGAAGTGAAAATTTTTTGGGCAAACATAATAAACAAAATTAAAAATCTTATTTTTTCAATAAAACATACAAAAAATATTTCATATTATATTTATCTTTAATTATGATTCATATGATGTATATAATCATAGAATTAATGTTTTTCAATTCATAAAAGTTAATATTTTTTATATGTAAATGAGAGATTTTCAATCTCGAAGAGTTTTTAAGACAATAAGCATTTAAGTAATTTTTATTACTTCATATATTGAACATTATTTGTATGAAGATCTTTTATTTTATTTTAATTTGCCGAAATAAAACATTATAGTATTTTAAATTTAAATTATAATTAAAAGTTAAATAATGAAAAAAAGTTATGAAATTAAACATTTCAAATACGAAATGCGAAGTGTGAAATGCGAAGTGAAAAATTTTTTGGCTTCCATATTATCCTTTTCCTACATGATTGAATATTTGAATTTTATTTTGTTTCACTGACAAGTGAGAAGTAATTTCAAAGTTTAAATGTAACTTTAAGCAGTTGATGCAATCAACCTGAGCATCTGGATACTTGATTTAGATTTTACCAGATTTGTCCTAAGTTTTTTACCCTGCAAAAAACTTCTGAAATATTATACTGAATTATAACTACAAAGGTTATTCTATTTCTAAGATAACATAATAGACGATAAATCAAAATTAATTTTCTAATGTTATCTAAAATTGTTATATAATTAAGAGTCTTGAGTATCATTCTTATTCAAGTTATAACTTTCAGCAAGTTTATTTCTATGTTTGATATAGAGATTTCAAACTTCTATTTCCAATTACAATAATGATTGAAACAAAATTCTTTCAAACCAATTACTTTAAACTTAATTTCTAAATAAGAGTATCAATTTTCAACAATTAATTTTTTATTGAACTGTCTAGACAGAAATTATAAAAGTCAACAGAGCTATTTTTGTAAAAATTTTGTAAGAAATAAAAATTACATTATTGCTTTTAACTCTTGGTGGAACAGCGACATTGATCATGATGTGCTAGTTTGCATGTTGAAAATAATAAAGTTAAAAATACTGTCTAAGATTAAAAATTCATATATTAAGAATATAGTCTATCAAATCAAACATTTTTTGCAACACGATGATTTTTTGAAAGTTATTTTTTCAAATAAAGCTGTTAGTTTTTTCTATCTTTTATGTCATCAAGTTTTCAAAATTACATCACTATTTGAATATTTAACAAATGCAAAGTATTATAAAAAGCTACTCGATATGAAATTATAAATTAAAACTCAATATTTCGACTGCCACAAAATGTTAGATATAAAAAAACAATATAATCATAAATACAAATTGTATGAAACATTAGTATAAGCTTTCAGTAATGTTCGTGTAATACTCGTGTAAAGAAGCTATTTGAAGTAGGGATGCCATACCTCCAGCTTCACTCTGGAGTCTCTGGCTTTAGTGTTACGCTGGAGATTAAAATCTCCAACTTTACAAGTTTTCGAGATGATTTCGAGATGAAATGCCAAATTAACTTGAAAATCATCAATATTTCAGCTACACTTCGAAGTGTCGAAATGAAAAATGCCAAGAAAGAAAAATCAGTTTGAATTAAGAATTATATATGTTCAAAACAACACTATTTAACGAAGAGAATGAATTTATCGTAAATTTTTGAAAAATACATTTTAATTCAATGCATTAATATTTATTTTAGTTGTAATTTTTAGATTTTTAATTTTAAACAAGATTAAATGTTATTTTACAGCTTTATATAATTATAAATTTCATTTGTATTAAATAAGATATAATAATAAACTTTTTGAAGTTATAATGTTCACGCTTAAAAATTTGAAGCAATTCTATAATTTTAAAACATGGTGGTTGAAAATACTTGAAATTTTAAACAAGAGTAAAAGTTCAATCATCATTTAAGATTAAATGAAGTTAAACTTCGTCTTAAATCTTTTGAATATTATGAATATCTTAGTTATCTATATTTTTGATGACTGTAAAATATAATTTTTTCAAACATTGAGTTTGTTGCAAAATTTTTACATCATTGTTTTGGTCGCAACTTTTTTCGAAAGGGCTTACCAATAATTACAGGTCTTTGTTTAAATGATAAGAACTTTTAGACTTCACACTAATAATACATAGAAATTCAAGAGGAGAGCAATTTATTCAAAATATTGAAATTTACCTATTCACAAGAATAACTCAACTGTATTATCCAATTATTGAAAATAGATAAAGATGAATAGTTTCATATACAAATTACAATATCACTTATCTATAGCTAAAAGAATATATTGAAATATCCTTAGAATTCGTTAAATCAAAATTTTAAGTTCTACAACAAATTATCCATCAAGAAGTGTGTGAGATATTTTGAATCCTTGATATCTCTGCAAGTAATGTACGTCTGACACATGTCGCTTTTATGCCATTTCATTAATTAATTCTTTGCCCATTTCTGTAAATTAAAAAAAATTAATTATTAATTAAACATGCTTTTAATCGCATTGTGAAATCATTTTAATCAATCAGTTATCAGTAATTTTTGGTTCAATTTGTTTGAAGAACAAGCAAAAAAGTTAAATTTCTAGAATGTTATTGAAAAAGTGTTTATTAAATAATTATCAAATAATAGAAATTATAAGCATACTCCGGTTCAGCATTTGACTGTCAACAAATTAAAACATGTTATCTCTTAATGTATGTAAACGAGAAAAATATATTCAAAGTTATGCTTCAAAATATAACTTGTGTTATTAATAAACTTTAATTATTCAATTTCTCTAAGTTTTTCCATTGAAACGTTCTCTGAATTTTTAAATTTACATTAAATATGATTCAAATTAATGGATTCAGAAGAAATCTCAAAAAGTGATTTTTTGAGATAACATGTTTTAATTTGTTGGCAGTCATTTGATAATAATTATTTCAAACGGCGTTGAGTAAACTATGTACACAAGTTTGATTCAAATCACAAAATTTGCCATCTTTTAGAGCTAATTTTTGATCACATATTAAAATGGATAAGTGGCTAAAAACAGCTAGAAATAATGAAATATTTTTGTTCGGATTCAAATATAGATTATGATGTCCAACGCTAGAGCGTTAGGGTTGCGGACGATTCACCTAAAGCCGATTCACCAAATGTTGATCCATCTTATTTTGAAAATCTAAATAAATTGTTCAAATAAATAATTATTTTAATTTAATTTAAATTTTATTAATATTAAAAACTAAATTAGTTAAAAATTTAAATTTAAATATAAGTTATTGATTTGAACAGTTTATTTAGATTTTAAAAATTAGGTTAATTGGCTTTAGGTGAATCAGCTTTAGGTGAATCACAAACAACATGTTAAAACGCTGGATACGCTTTGACTCTCGAAAGCGAGCGCGAGCACTGACAGCAATCCTTGCTAAAGATAAAATATAAATGATAATATTATACGTTTATAATTGACTTAAGGTTTGCTAATATCAAATATATCATAGAATTTAATAAAAAAAAAGTAAATATAAACAAATTATGTGAATTGATCCAAATATATGCTACATTTAAAATTAAGTTAGAGACTTTAAATGAAGATTTCGAATTTATTTATATGATCAGAAGTGAAACAAATTTTCACTGGGAGTTGATTTTCTAGCGAAAGTAATATTAGGTGGAAAAAACTAACTCAAATACTGACACTAGTGAGAACAAGAATTTATCAAAATATTCGATGAGAAAAATTATTTCATTAAGAGCAAGTTTGAAAATGATAGACAATATTTGTTTCCAATATAAAAGTTGATTTTATTTCGAAATATTATTTTACATTCGGATCCAGAGTGAGACAAAAACAAAAAGTAACTTTAATAAAATTGTTAAGCTTTATATAACAATATTTTATCCTACTTAACATCAAATGTTTTCTATTACATAAAAATTTTCACAACACAAGTGAAGAAACAAAATGTTTATTTAGCTTAAATTACTTTTATAAAATCATTTATTTTTCTGATAATTTTGCTAAATTTTGTGGTTTTAATAGTTATGTAAATACAGTAGCAGAACTTATCGGTGATATCTGATCGGTGATAAATTTATGTGAATTTATCTATTATTAATTGTACATTTAAGAAATTGAATTACTTTAGGATTATATAGTTTAGTATGTTTACTTAATATAGTAAAAGTATATTAATTGACTGTAAGGTTTTGTGAGCCAAAAATAAATTATAGTAAAAATTATCTTATCATAAGCAAATAACATCTTAATATTACAGAAAAGTTTTATTTTGCTTAAATACCTTATAAAGATTATACTTATATCAATCAATGTAAAATTAAAAAACAAGATAAAAATTTTAATTTCACAATATATCAACAATCAAATTAAAAAAAATTCGATACGTTTTAGGTGTGTGGTGAAGGTGTGTTTAAACTAGTGCTTATACGAGTCTGATGGGAGTGGTTACATGAGTGCTTATACGGGTGCTTATTCGAGTGTTTATACGAGGGCTTATAAATCGTTCAAAAAATTATTTTTTAAAAATTTTAATTCAAACTTCAATATGAATAAATAATTGAAAAAAATTAATTTTTTGAACAGTTTAATTAGATTTTTAAAATTAGGTCAAACAGCGTTAGATCAATCGTACACAACCCGATTAAAATACATGAAATTCCAAACTTTTTCTTCTAATTAAAGAATAATTTATCACAATTTAGGTTCAAAGAGGTTATGCTAGCAAAGTGTTTTGAAATTATTAATTTCAAACTTATAACCTTAAAATTATAGGTGTAATAGAAGTATGATTAGTGAAATTATTGAATAAATTATTATTATAATTTTTATATTAAATGTTTCCAATGTTATAAAATATACAACCCCCAGGCGATCGAAGGCGACCGAAGGTTCATCAATGTGGAATACTGTTTGCTGAATACACTTTGCTGAATACTGAATTCAGAAATTAACAAAAAATTAGCTGAATACCTTTATCCTCACTTAGTACATTTTTTAACTCTCACCTCTGAAACTAATTACAGTTTTGGAGACAATTGAAAAATGTTGTAAAAATTGAAAAGACGCAAAATTGATGTTTTAAAAGAAAAATTAAATTAACAATTTACCGTAAATAATCCGAGTTAGTTATTACTCAAAATTTAAGACCAAAAGCTTTATTAGATTTTTGTAAAATTTAAGTAGCTTTCAACCCATTTTTAAAAAAAATCAATGATGACTCTCATTTTATTCTTAATGCTATCCATGATTTACATTGACTTTGGTTACTGACTCTGCCTATTACCACTTCTCATGTGTTATGAATTTGAATTATCTTAATATAAATTATGTGTTCTTTATATCAAAATGAAAATCACAAAAAACAATTATTCCGTTAGCATCGGGTCAGACTGTATTTATATAATGTTTCCGTAATTGACGGAATTGAGCAGATTTTAGGCATCAAGTACTGTAAAACTACTGTACTGTAATAACCATCTTTATATTAAAAAAACGCAATCTCATGTATACCAATTAAAAAGTCATGGAATATTTTGCATGGCTAATGTGTTTTATTGTAAATTATTTCCAGTTTGTGAAAAAACATAAATAATAATTAAAGAATAAAACGTTCCATAAAAAAATTTATATTTTAGTTTTTTAAATTAAGTTATAAATGAAGTATTTTCCATTAAATACTCTTGATTTTTTGAGCTGAAATCATTTACTTATGCTTTTATAATTTAAAAATTGATAAAAATATCAATATATTACAATTTATTCATTTATACCCGTCCATTGAAATTTCATTGAGTTTAAGATTACCGTAATTTATGAACTTTTTGATTTTTATACATTCTAAAATTCTATTTAAATGAATTATATAATTATTGAAAAAACACAACTATGTTATTTTATATTTCTTTAGTCAAGTATGAATTTACATAACTTTAACGACATCTACAATTCGTATGGATTTTTATTTTCGATCTATTTTTGTCCCCTTTAAAATATTATGAAAAAAGTGAAAGTTTTGCATATTCGCAACCAAATAAAAAAATACAATATTCCGAAACAAATCCTGGTTTAACATACTCTTTAAATTGCAGTTTGATTTGATAAAAATCGTATTACTATTTTTAAAGAATAAATTTTTATCAAATTTTTTCTCTTTAAATAAGAATTGTAAATAAAGTCATTTTATATCAATCATTTTTGTAAATTTTCCAAATGAGATTTTTCAAAATAAAAAAATTAATTTTTGGATCTGAATACTGTAAAGCTTTTGATTTAATCTTCGTAAGTTATGTGAACAGTTTTCATAATTTAAAAACTAATAGAATGATTGAATTAAAATATTTTTATTACAGTCTTAAATTCAACTTTTTCAAAAATTAATTTTAGGGTCAAAGGTCAATATAAGCAGCTTAAGTTTTCAACTCTTCTGTAACGTAATTAAACATATTTGAAAAAATAAAGATGAATCAAATTCCAGAGTTTCATTTAATATAATTACCTCGCAAGATGCCAACTTTTATACGAAAACTTGACATTTTTTTCATAAACTGTAATATAACTTCAAAAGAATTTCATGTATGGGAGAGTTTTTAATAAATAGGATAGTGGTTTAATCTTTTTGGCCCATTTACGCTTAATCTCAATATTCGTTCCAATTTATTTTTATAATTGAATTTAATTTTAATAAATTTCTAAACATTATTCTATTGACTCCAACTGTGTGTTTTTATTTTAATACTGAATAAAGAATTTTTTTTTTGCATAAAAACTAATAGATATTTTTACATCTAATTTTTACAAAAAAGAAGAATAATGGGAGCTATGATACAATATGTTCCATATGCCACCCTTCTAACATTCGCCACTTAATAATCTAAAACGTTCTTTTTTTGAAAATTTTCTGAATATTTTTAAAATATTTTATAGTCTAAAAATGCTTTTACTCAAGAAAAAATGAGCCTTAAAGTAGTGTTTTGAGATAGATAAACAAAAATCATATAACATGAAAACAACCTTTCATTTAAGAGGAAAATATTTCCTGAATTACAGTTTTCAAAATTTCGAAACAATAAAGTTATAATGAGTTATAACCGATTGGTCAAATATAAGACGCCCTATAACATCACTATATCATTTGTTCTATTTAACTGAAGACTGATTGATAACCACTTTTCCAAAGCTCTAATGGCTAAGAATTATTATTATCGATATATTCAACTTTAATTAAAGTTTTTTTTATTAAATATTAGTAGTGAAATAATATTGATTTAATATGAAAAAAATGATTGTAAGCGATTTAAGAAATTCTTTTATCAAAATCATTAATAGCATTGTATGAATGATAAGTGCTTTTCTATTTAATGAGCTGTAAATAATCTCCGATTGTTTAAATTAATGATGCACTCACGAGTTAGATAGAAACTTTCAAATTTGGAATTGTATATTTGCGTTGTTTATTATCTTGAACCACCATTTCATGATGAAAAAATAATAGATATTACACACAGAATAATTACTTTTTAATCTTAATTCTAATCTATTACAGTCTGGTAGTCCACACTTTACTTCACACTCATTGTGTGAATTCTCCTTAAGAATAAATTGAAACAAAATCTTATGTCAATAAAGCATAAAGACCTATGAGTACAACCATAATTATCATTGATTAAACACTAGTTAAGTTATAATGTTCAGTTATTGTTACAGTTTTAAATAAAAATATTAAAAGTATACCAAAAATGGAAAATTAGTTAAAATGAAATATTTACTGCAGTTACTGTATTAAATTTTATAAATAATATATTTTTGTGTTTTTCATATCTCGTAACCCCATATTTTATGTTAAAAAACTAAATTATATAATGCTGAGCATTCAGAGCTATAGTCGCGAATTAATAGGCGGTTATAGCCAATCCCTACTCAAATCTTTCTCATAACGGGCTGCAACAGAAAAATACAATTACATTTAAATTAAATCGGGTGTAGTCCGCAAATTTCGAAAAGCTGGCCATTGTCAGTTGTGCATTAGTGCATTATATTTAATATATATATACTCGGAACAGAAAAATTCGATTGAATTCTATTGATATATTGTATTTCTCCAGATATCAAAACACGTTTCCTGATCGTATTTTTCTGTTGCAACCCGTTAGTCTGTATCACTTTGCTATCTATTAGATATTTTTAGACAGTAATTGAGGTAACGATATACTTTCACTCTTGATTGCTGTAACGGTTTGCAATTACAGACCATTATAAGACTATAAAGTTGGGCTTGAGATTTTGATACTTGGAATTTAACGGTTGTAATTTTAGAAAAGGAAAGAAAAAAATTTAATTTAAATTCTTTTTTGACAAGAATAAGTATCATACTAACAATTAGTAAATCCTAAATAAAAGTATAATCTTCTATCAGATGGTCAGAAAGGAGTGTTTCTCTCCTTTATTATACCTTTTTAAATTGAAATTTTGAATTTAGACTACAAGAAACTTCAGATTTGTTCACAAGATTAGATGTGAATGTGAAAAAAGAGTTTAAGGTGATAAATATACTATTTAAGTCTTACAAGAAAGTATGTGAGATGCCCCGCGAGTCTAAAATGAAGACATTTCAGTAGAATCTGATAAATTTAAGTATATTCTAAAATAAAATTTTTTTGGTCGAATGGGGTCATGGAAGTCAGTTAATGATCCTCTTAAATTTTACTTAAAACTTCTTTTTATAAAGCACTTAATTACAATTTCTGAGCTTTCATAAATAATTTAAGGAACTGTAATGTAATGTTTTATAAGAAAAATTTGATATGGCATTCGAGCAAGTAGTGAATTCAATGAATTGATATAATGGTATTGAAGTAACAGTTTAAAGCAAAATTCTAAAGGTCATTAACTGACCTTCATGGCCCAAAATTTATTTATTTAGGATATACTTAAATTTGTCAGATTCAAATGAATATGTCTCCATTTCAGAATCGCGCGGCACCTTAGATAATAGCCTTGTAACTGACTAGGGTATTTAGTTTTCCCTTTAAAATTATAAACTGTAAACCATATATTTAAAAATTTTGCATACAAGTCAATCGTTGATTCATATTAATATAATGATAAAATTGTAAGGGAATATTGAAATTATACATTCGAATAATTTTTAAAAATTAATATAAGGGTCAAAGGTTAATATAGGCCGTAAATATTTTGAACTTTTTCTCAACTTATCAAAATGGATTTAAAATTAAATGAATGAATTGAATAACTGGTTATCATTTTTCACACTTCATTAATTATAAAAATTGAATATATATTTTTGAATATACTGTCAATGACTCGCACTCTACACCGAATGGTAACTCAAAGAATAGAATAATAAACTAATTATAAATGAGTTGAATTGAAAATCTCTGAAGAAATTTTATGCTCTAAAAAAATATTTGAATGTTCGTTTGGTATGTGAAATTTTTTTTAATGTTAAAAAATTTTCATATCGGTAGTAAAGATTTAAGAATATATTAGTTCTCCCATAGTTTGAATTATTCAATTTTTCTAAATTACAAGTTATACAATAAAAAACTAATTTATTTAAATTAAATTAAAAAAGTTTTTCTTTATTGATTTCTGAATATCTAAATTTGATTTTTATACAAGATGTTTTTTAAATTCCTAAACATTGGCTACACCTGAAAACTCAAAGTCATGATAAACTAATTTTAAATTGTTCTAAATTTTGAAAAGAGTTTGATAGATTTCATTATCAATAGCTGTAATTAAGATACGAATAATAATTTAATATGTGGTTAAATTATTATATTTTTACCTATGAAATAATGCACTATTCGTATTTCCTATAATAATGAAACCCTTAACAATTTATAATAATAATTTTGTTCATTCCCCACCAGAGTAGAAAATAATTGAGTCAATTTTCAAAAATAAAATCTAACAGCTTTATTGATTATGATCTAAATTCTCTAATGCAACATCGTGATCATGCATTTCAAATGATCAACATTTACTTACTTTTAAATTATTTTGACTAGTGAGCGATTTTTATATGTTATATAAGCTTTTAGAAAGTTATACAATGAATATTCGAATATATTATTAGTTTTTAATTGGTTTAACCAAGTTCATCAAAAGTTTCATGTTTAGTCATTGATAAATTAATGAACGTGTTCAATCAATTGAATATTATCGGAACAGATATCTAAAACATCTAATAATTATAACACTTTTCTCGCAGAATTTCTACTTATGATAAAATTTTTAAACTTTAAATTTTGTTAAACTTTTTTATTGAGTAAAGTATCGAAAATTAGATAAAACTAGGGAAGCTTGCCGCTGCCCCCAGGATTCATTTCATTTCTATATTTTTGAATCGACTTTATTGAATATAAGAAAAGTGTAGAATATTAAGGGCTCATATTCACCTTTGACCTTTTAATTAATTTTTAAAAAGTTTGAATCTAAAGTGTAATTTCAATATATGTCACTCAGTATCACAAAACGTATTTCTGCTATTTTTCTTTAATACTTTAATTACTAAGGGATAGATATTATAATTGAAATTATCTAAGC
>JAQFZT010002820.1:0-10637 GCA_034696325.1 Camisiidae sp. | reverse complement strand
TATATCCAATAATGTATCTGATAATTATGAATGAATTTTCTATAATGATTGAGTATTCAAGAATTAATTATTTTTAGAGCAAAAGATAATTTATGGATCAACATAAAGAAATGACAACATATGACCAGAGTCTGTAACGCAAAGATTTATTCATTTCATTCATCTATATATGAGTCAAAAAATGGAAAAACAATGAGAAAGAGAATAGTTTATTCCACAAACACTTAAAAGAGTTTATATTATTATAGTATTCAGTTAGAGATTATAATAGAAATAGAGTTTTGTTGACAAGTGTTCGACATATAAAGTAAAGCCATTGTGGAATAAACACTGTTCTATCCAAAAGATTAGAAATTATAAAACTTTTAAAAGATTCACTTTGAATGTTACGAATGTGTGATCGAGAATCCAATTTTATTTTCATTATTACTCACTTTTTACATTGTTGTGATTATCTTTCAAATATATAAGAAGGAAATCATTTTAAAAAGTTTTTAAAATTTTGTTTGTGTATTTTTCTAAGTCTAAAATAGACTTTAAAATTTAATTATCTTTCAAAATTCGCAAATATTTGATAAAAAAACATGCAATTTCTTATTAATTTGAAAATCTTATCGATTTATTCTGATGCAGAACTGTTTTTGAAATAGAAGTTTTTAAAGCTTTTAACAACACTTGCAATTATTTCCACATTATTTTTCAAACATAATCCTTTTCCTATAAATTAATCTCTCTATAATAGTATTTCTGTATTTTTCAAAACCTGGTACCTGTTCAAAATGTCAAACTCAAAATGTCAAAATTGAAACTGAATATCTAATTAACTCAATACTAATTAATTTTAAGCAAATTTTATTTTCAAATCAAAATAAAAAAATAAAGATTAGATAAAATTCAAACAGGCATCAGGTTTTGAAAAAATACAGAAATACCCTCTATAAGTGTATTAATTTGATTCATTTCTATGTAAGTCTCTAAAACATGCAGAACTCAGATATTCATTCTAAAACATTTTTAAATAAGTAACTTTAATTATTTTGCTGATTAAATTAAATGTTTATTGCATTATTGAAATATTTTCCTGCATTCCATTTTCAGTTGTAAAACATATTAAGCAACTAATCAGCATTCACTTCGTGTTAATCACAAGTAAAATTTTTATTTTTGAAATAACCTTCAAAGCTAACTATGACATAATTAAAATCTAACAGGTTTTTTGAATTTGTTGTTGAATTTATTTGTTGTAGTACAATAAACATATAAACCTCTTGAATACATATAAACTGTATAAACAGTGTTTGCAGACATCTTGTTAATAAATAATTTAAAATAGACTTATAAATTATAGTTTACTATTTTTAAAAATTAAGTGAATTATATCTATAAAATAAATCTTTTATGTCAAAAAATGATATCATTAATAGTTTTAATATGTTTTACAAGCAATACTTTTGCAATAAATGGTATGTAAAATACAGTATATTTCAATTTTTTAAATTCAAAATTATGATTTATTTGTCACCCGTGGACTACAATGTTAAAATCATATTTCTATTGTAAAACAAAAAATATATTATTAATTATTTCGATTGATCAACAACTATTGAATGGATATGTACAGTAGTAAAATCATAAATGTTTGATAGCAACAAGAGTTAATGATGCTGCAAGGATGCATCCAAGCGACAATTGACATATTTATATGAATACAATAAACAAACGCAAGTGTAGTTAAAGCACATGATAATTATAAATTTATATATAAATACAATAGAAAACCAATTGAAGCGTGGCAACAGACGCTCAATAAATAGTTTACGATATCCAATATTAATGATTTCATAAATTTAAATGTTAGGATAAATCAAAATAAAATTTTGTAAATGATTATGTCTGGTCCCTTCGTGTTAACAAAAGCGAGGACTTACTGTAATGCATTTATTTATGAATAGAAATTTAATAATAAAATAATTGATCGCAAAATTTTTTGATCCTAACAATCCTGACCTGATTTTCACAAAAATTTCTTGCCTTTAATGATAAGTATAAAAGTCAAAATGAATGCTAATGAGACATGAGGCAATGAGGCAACTATTCTTTTATATAATTATTTAAACCAGTAATTTTACCAGTATTTATACCAGTATTTTTATACCATATATTTATACCAGTAATGATTCAATAGTAATGAACAAACATTACCAGAAACTAATTATTGTACTAAAGTCTTATCATATTATCACAACTGAATACAAAAAATTTAATCATATTTGAGTGTCAACTGAAAGATTAGAAACCTCTTCAGTGGAGTCTTCACGAAAAAGATAGCATAACCTTCACAGTCATCTGATGCGCATCAATGCTTGTATTGATATAAACTGTTGACTACATAATTATTGTTAATTTTAAATATTTGCAATTTTATAATTCATAATATGTTTAATTTTATTTATTATGTTTATAAATATATTTGTTTGGCAATTCTTCTAGATAATTCATGTAAAGGCATTTGGCTTTTTTAATTGATAATCTTATGGTTAATTGAGGCAAAAATTGAGGTTTAAAATTAATAAAATTAAATTAGAGACTCAATTATCAAATTAATTGAACCCATAAGTTGATAGCTTAAAAGCTCAATATAAATACTATTAAATTCGACGTTAATGAATATTTACAGTTTTATTTCAAAATTTAAAAATAAACTTTAATAACTATAAAATTTATTATTATATTATCAATAGTGGTGCCAAAAATCAAGCTCAACACTGGTAGAGAAGTACCAGTGATAGGACTCGGAACATGGAAGGCCACTGGCGAACCAGCCGTACAAGCAGTCAAAGATGCGTTGAAAGCTGGTTATAGACATATAGACACGGCCTGGTATTATCACAACGAAAAAGAAGTTGGACAGGGAGTTCATGAATCAATTAAAGAAGGAATTGTTAAGAGAGAAGATGTTTTCATCACAACTAAAGTATGGCCAGAAAATATGGATCGCAAGAAAGCACTTGAAATAATCCATCACTCTTTGAGTGAACTCAACATGACTTATATTGACTTAGTTTTGGTCCATTTTCCGGAAGAAAACTATACTGACATTTATAAAGGACTAGAAGATGCTCATGAACAAAATCTCGTCCGTTCAATTGGTGTTTCTAACTTTAATGTATATCAATTGAAAAATCTGATGAAAACTGCTAAAGTGAAACCAGCCATGAATCAAATCCAGATTCACCCCAAGAGAAATCAAGACCATACTGTAGAGTACTGCAAAAAACAAGGAATTGCTGTGACTGGTTATTCTCCATTAGGCCACGGAAGGCTCATCAATGATCATACTTTAGTAAAAATTGGTAACAAACATAATAAGTCTTCTGCACAAGTCATGATTAGATGGCAAATACAGAGAGGACTAGTTGTCATTCCTAAAAGTGTTCATAAGAATAGAATTGTTGAAAACATAAATGTTTTTGATTTTCAACTAACAGAAGATGAAATGAAAACTATTCATAATATGCGTTAAAATAATTCCAATTCAATTAAACACTGGAAAAGAAAATGTTTTGTATGCTTTGTACAGTTACGGTTAAATAAATGGAGCATATTTATTGAAATATATATTTTATTGCAATACATCTTAGACTTTATAATGTAAAAGATGTTTTACACTGAAGTATCTATTTTATTTTAACGAAATATGTTTTATTCATTTACTCGTAACCGTATGCTTTGCTTCAAAATTTATATAAAACTAGCGGTTCCCGTTGCTTTGCAACTTTTAATTGTATTAAAATCAACTTTTTTTTCTTTATTTGACTTAGAAAAAAGAAAAAAAGAAAGTTAAATTTAAAAAAGTTTTGAATCATCAAGTCTCGAACCACCGACCTTTGGGGCAAATATCGCACACACTGATATCAAATAATTAGTAGTATAGATTGTTTAGAGACTCATAAGAGGTGTTGTACAGGGTCGGACATAATGATTACTAAGTGATCTGGAGCAAAACCAATGGCATTTTTGAATTACACGTTAAAAAATACATTAAAAAAGTTGGTGTTCAAAAAACCTGATAGAAGCGTAACGTTGTTCACGAAGAGTTAATTATCTCCATGACAGAGCTATCTGTTTAAGAGCCACTCAACAGTTACTTAATGAAAATGGAATTAATTTTTAGGGCAATTATTTCACAAATGAAGCTCAAGGCTTTCATCCTAGTGTCTGAAATAAAGCTTTTTATATGCTAAATGTATTTTTGAACGTAATTTCTGCTCTAGACCCCTTAGTAATCATTATGTTCCACTCTGTACTTGTATGAAATATTTGATTATTGACCAAACAGTACTGCTTTTGTGTACTCATAAGTATCATTAAAATTATATCATTTCAAGGCTTTAAAAGCAAAACGTGTGTTCTTAAATAAATATATGGTTTCCCATTAAAAACAAAGACAACAAAAAAGAGAAATTAAGAAATGAGTTTATATTAATGAATTGCATGACTTTATATTTTGATTACTTCTTATTTGATAAATAATTAATTTTTTTTTGTTATTTTTAACATTGACGTACATATTATTCTAATAAATTAATTATTCTATAAATATTTAATTAATTACCGTAAATATAATGTTAAGAGTTATGATTAAATCCAGTTTACTTTTGAGTTATAACCACACGAGATCGTTAAGGCTTTTTGTATATTTTGTATACGGTTTCTAAGATATTGTTAGCCTTAGCTAGGGTTGGAAATTTTACGTACAAAACTTTTCGAGGCGTAATATTACGTAAAATTCTGTAAAAATCTGTAAAATTCTGTTAAATTCTGTAAAAATCTTTATTCATCAAAATCAATTATTTGCACATAATCTTCTTCATTATTAACGACATTAAGGTCTTTTTCGGGATCTGTTTCAGTATTTTCAATAAAATTTTGGGGATCGCAGTACAATTGTACAGTATTGCTATAATTTTTTTTACTTTTGAGAAGCCTATTGCGGTCCTTCGAATGAATTCTTTCTTGGCGAAAAAAATACGTCCAACTGATGCATTTTGATGATGGAATCGACGTCAATTTAACCTCAATTTCAATAAGTTCATTGTAACTTTTAACCATTTTGACGTCTTTGAACCCTTTTAAACTAGATTCAAGATTTTTACGCTTAGCTTGCGTAAAAAGCTGTAATTTACTTGAAAATTACGATCGTAAAATTCTGTAAATTAAATATGAAACATTCCTGACCTTACCAACCAAAATACTTCATTTCCAATTAATTTTCTAATTATTTTGTTTGTTTAGGCTAACAATATCTTAGGAATCATGGAACAAAATTCAATTATACAGGTTGTCTTTCAGCTTAAAAAATTGTTTTTGAGTAATTTAAAAAGTAATGTTATTTGATTTGGCACCAGAATTTCACAATTTTTTCAATCTGTTTCCAGATATAAAATGATAAAATTAGATTGAAAAAAATCAATTAAAGAAGTTGCTTATTATTATAAAAAGTTATTTTCACACAATAGAAATAAAATAATGCTGTTTGAATTGATATAAAAATTTCATACTATTTTCAATTTATTTTCTGGACCGAATCAATCAAAACCTTGATTACTTTGAAATACTTATTGAAACATAAAGTTTTTATAAGTCAGTATATGCAACAAATTAGAAAAAACTAGTTATATAAATGGATGCATTAAAATTGAAAAATTATTGCGTGGATTTTATAAAAGTCGATCAGTACACTAAAAACAATGGAACTGTTGATAAATTGATAGTCGGAATATTCAATGATCGAGTAACGCCTTTCAATGTAGTAGTTATACCTAATGATAACAATCTTATCCTAAGGGTGATCACCTTTCCCGGAACGTCCGGGAGAATCCCGGAATCAGGGGTCAAACTCCCGGAGAGATTTTGCTGATTTTTTACTTTTACATAGAGTCTCCCGGAACATAAATTGAGTTTTTTTCTCAAAAAGTACCCCCCTTTCCAACAGGATCTCCCGGAATGACATTTGTTGAGGTGGTCACCCTGCTTATCCTAACATAGGTTCAAACTTTAAATTCGACCTCTTCTTTAATATATGATGAAAATATGTATATTCTGAGGATAATTGAAGAAAAAATTATAAAAACTGCTATTGATTATAGTCTTAATGTTATGATTAATAGTTTTCATACGTATTTTACAGTAGAAACAAATATAAAAATAGCTGAAAGTGAAGTAACCGAAAGGTATTATAGAATAAATCAATATGTTATGTATGACTATAGATATTAAGCCATATTTAATAACATGTAACAATTTATGGTTCAAAAGCCAAATAGAAATTGATAGCAAAAAAACAAAAAGTCTTGAAGTATTGACCATAAAATTCACGATAGAATTAACTACTTTTATATGTTGAGCAAAATCATGAATGGCTTCATTGCTGTTAATGTAAAGGTCCTTAACGGCTGAAATGCATTTTGATATTTTCAAAATTTCAATCCATTTTAATTCTGTAGGACTCGCGTTATTGAATTTATAGATAAATCCTAAAACTGTTGCTGAATAAAGACTATTGTTGCGGTGGCTATTTTCTTGGCTCCGATTTCTTTCAGAAGCTTTCTTGTGGGCTAATAACTGATACTCAATGTTTCGGCAAATTCGAAAGTACTCCAGTTATGGTCTTCAAGTAGAAGCTCTTTAAGTCTTTCCTTATGGAATTCGTCAGTTGAAGTGCAAGGTCTCCCCTCACGAGGTACCTCTACGCTGCTTAAACGGCTTCTATCGTTAAACTCTTTATAAAGTTGGAACACTCTTGTGCGACTTAATGCTTGGCTGCGCCCAATAGTCTGTAACATATTATAAACTTCAACCGCAGTAGTGCCCAATAGCACATGGCATTTAATAAAAGCTCATTGTTCTTGCTTAGTGAGACTATCCCGAAGTGGGTCAGTTTTTGGCCCACTCATATATTTAATAATTAAAAGTGTGTAAATTATAAGTAACCACATCATTCAGTATACTTTACTCTAATGCGCAATAATATTTCAAAAACATGTTTACTTCTTTGATAATTTCTGAGATACGATAGTCCCGATACTTACCCAAATTCCTAATAAGTATAGATTATGTAAATACAAAATCTGATTATATTGAATAATAGTAAGCCTGATATGAAATAATACTTGATTTTATGTTTTTTCGTCTTAATTTGATTATCACAATAATAGTGATGTTTGCAAATTATCCCATATTTATATAATGGTTTGTCGATGTTCTTAACCACCAAACTATCATCAAGAGGTTTATAATAATCTAAATCTGTCAACTGTTTCACTGAATGGTTTTTATTAAGACTTTTCGAAAAACCTAATTATCCAAAATAAAACTCGTACTTCGTATCATTTTATATATTTCTTATTTTTTTTGTGAGACCAATACTTTGAGGCGAAATCAATCCGGATACCATTTCGAAAACTTTGAGATCAATTAATTGAATCCATGTTTGCAGATGTAATTAATTAGTTGTGATATGAGAGCTAAGAGAACGAATAGAATACATGCAATGTTATAATGATTTTTGATTCAAAGAAAGTAAGAAAAGTCTCCGCTCATGATGAAAAAGTTGAAATAATGCATTTCATCATAACTGCGATATATATGATAGAAATGAGTAGATAATTATGAAATTTAGATCTATTAATGCCATTTCTTGATTCAATACTTAATCCAATTCTATACAAATGTGTGTCAGCATATTTGAGAATAAGAGTCTGTGACAAAGTTTGTTTGCATCGAAATTCTCCATCGATTTTCACACAATAATTTAAATGTTCCAGAAAACTCAATTTATTTTTAAAATTTTGTTCCATATATATTAAACTAAACTTTTTTTTTCTTATTCTATGACTGTTTTTTTTAAAATTACTGATCAGTTTTGTATTCTTCATAACATTCTTCAATAGTATATTAAATAGATTTCATTTTGAAGTGCAGTTGACTTTAATGGTTTAATAAATATATTTTTCAAATTCTTTAATGATTTTAAAATTACTTTTTAGAAAACAATCTCTGTTTTAATCTACTCATAAATCAACAATAGTTTCAACAATTCTAATAACTGTAAAATAACGACATTTTAAAGTTAAATCAACTAGACTTTTAATTAAATAAAATTAATATTTGAAACTATAAGCTTTTATTTCTTATAAACCCTATTCGATTAATTCATCAAAAATATATTATTCTTAACTTATAATTTTGCAATTAATTCATATAAATTTAAAATAAAAACATGCTTTCACATTGACCTTCATTTATTTAAAAAATGATTTATAAGCTATAATTTTTGTAAGATGCAAATTCTTACTGACAGTATTATAGAATTTTATAAATCTCATTTAAAAAGAGACTTTTTTGAGCTTAGCAATAAGACGCTTTCATTTTTGAGCTGGCCTTGCAACAACCAATTATTGCTGTCTCAATATGTCTGCAATTAAATATATTCATCAAATTGAAGAATAACTTTTAAATTACTATTTAGAGAATAAATTTTATTTTTATCATTTTTTAAATTTAAAAGTTTTCAGTTATGCAATATTTACTGATCGATACTAATGAAAACTTATTGATTATTTATATCATAAGAATAAAGCAATCAATATTTGATCGAAACATGCAAACAATCATTACTATTAATTAATAATAGAAAATAAGGAGAAAATAATAAAATACTGAGTATATAAAGAAGATTAGAAAACAAAACTTATAGAAATTATAGAAAGATTTCTGTTTTGAAGCTGAATAATACTGATATTAAGTTCAGTTAAAGTTTAGAGAACAGCATAAAATTCAATACTTTATTCATGCTCTTGATTATGATCTGGTTTACTATCATTTATGAAATATGACAACTGATCATAATATCTGTTCGGCAGATAAAAACAGACAAAGAACATGATTGGTGTCAAAAAGCCTTCCATTGGTCTATAAGTGATTTTAGGCTCAATATTTCTAACCGCATCCATAATATCATTGACCACAAGACTTAATTTATCACTTGCTTTGAAATTCTTTTTAAGCTGAAAAATTGCTTTTTTCTGACTTTCAAAATAATTGTGTCCGTAATCTTTCTTGACATGATCTGGAGTGTTGTCCCATATCTTTTCAATATAGCTACTAAAAAACTGATCTGTGAACATGCTTGTTTCGAATGCTCCGGGCTCTATTGAGGACACCTTAACATCCCATTTATGCATTTCTCTTCTCAATGCATCTGAAAATGAAGTGATTGCATGTTTGGACATGGAATAAAAGCTCATATTATCAGGAGTGAATCTACCAGCAGTACTTCCAACATTCACTATTCTTCCTTTACATACAATTTAAAACTCTCAGTTTTTAATATTATTTTCAAAAATTCAAAATATTTTACCTTTTGAACTACGTATTAGGGGTAGAAAAACACGCGTTACTCTCATTACACCAAAAACATTGACATCAAATAATTGTTGACATGTCTCTAAAGTTCCCCATTCTATATGACCGAACCAAACAACGCCAGCGTTATTAACCACTGCCCATAATTTGTCACCATTCAGTTCTAAATCTTTTTTGACTTCTTTGTAAACTTGATGAACTTCTTCGTCATTGGTTACATCCATTTTCATGACTTTCATTTTATCACTAAATCTCGCATTTTTAGCCAATTGTTTAGAACTTGAGCTTATTGTACTCAAAACTGTCGCATAAACTCTAAATCCTTGTTTATTTAGTTCCAGTGCTGAAAGATTACCAAAACCTGAATCACAACCTATTTTATGATAAAATTAAATCACAGTTTATTTCTATTTTAATTCAGAGTCTTGAATATATACCCGTTATTAAAACCGCTTTTTTATGAGAACTCAACAGTTCTTTTTTCGAAAATATTTGTATAAAACTTGTTAAAATACATGAAAGTAATAAAGCAATGAATAGTTGACCCGAAATCGAAACAATACAACGTAAACAATCACTGCTATTAACTAATAATAAACTTAAAAAGAAAATAGAAAAATACTGCGTATAATAAGATGACAAAGAAATAATGGCCATTTTCTATATAAATGCTATCAATTACTAATTGATTTGTGAATCTTTAATGTGTTAATACATAAAATATTAATACGGTTGCCTGCACTCAAGGATTCTTCTTCAATCTCAAGGAATTGAGCTCAAGTCTTAAGTAATAAAATATATAATGTCTATTTCTCAATTAATCATGTACTAAAAGAAGATAGAAGTACCTTTCAATAAGGGTTTACAATTTTAAATTATTGGCTTTTGAAAATAAACCAACAATTACTTCTTTAGACCACTTATGATAGAAAAATAAAATATTATACATATGTGACAGTTTTTCAGATTTGATATATCTGTGAAAAAGTTTAAAACTTTTAAGATCTCTATTAAACAAAATAAAGCGCAAACTCAGAACAGTGGTTTTTCTTTAATTATCACAGAAATAATGAATATAAATATTGTTTGAATAACTTCTCATAATTTAATATTTGATATCTGTCGCTTAGATCGTTTCAATTATAATATCTATCCCTTAGTAGTTAAAGTATTAAAGAAAAATATCAGAAATACGTTTTGTAATACTGAGT
>JAQFZT010002819.1:0-10644 GCA_034696325.1 Camisiidae sp. | reverse complement strand
ACTAATAATAACTAATAATAATCAATTCAAATGTTTTACTCATTTGTTTAGTTATACAATAAACAGTATATTTTACAATTTTTATGAAACATTTTTTGATCCATTATTAGAACCATTAGAACAACAGTATTTTTGTACAGAAAATAAGTGGTAAAAATTGATATTGCATTTTCTATGGTGTGTAAATCACTGGCTTTAACGGCATGTAACAAAACTAGAGTTTTTTTTCTCAAAATCTAGAACCGAAACAAACAGTATTTTAATATTTAGCAGAACAAATCAATTCCAAATTATGGAACAAAAGAAAAAACTTAAACAGAATTTCACAGACAAAAGTGTATTGAACTCGATGTTTGTTTTTTCACACCATTTACTCAAAACGTTAGAAAAATCATTTTTCATTGAGTGTATCGATATTTCTCGACATCATTTATAACAGTGTTTGAGAGAGAGAATGAGATATGTTTGCCTCATATTTCAATTTTGTTTCCGTTCAATTTTTTTCCAATTCATTCGTAAAGTATCAGCAAATTTCGCGACTTCCCATTCAAGTGAGAACAATAAAGTAATTTATATTTGGAGCACATTTTTGACACATTACACGTATTACACAATCATTTTGTCTAAGAATCGCCTGCACTCAACTATAGCTACTTTTAAACTTGTGCTTTTTTTTACAATATATAGGGGTATTCAGCGATACTTTCAATTATAGAGAATAATTTTAATTGTTAAATTTGATTAATTAATTAATAATTTGAAAATTTCTAAAAAAGTTGCGTATGATCTGAGAAATAAATACATGCAATTAAACATGTAATTACAAACAATGCACAGCCTAGTAATGATTATACTCTGTAATTGTGAAAGTAATGCTATAAAAGATAGCGTGATAAAGAAATTTGCATTAAAAAAGTGTATGAAAAGGAAATACCATAACAAGACTGCAGTAAATTACAAACCAATTGTTGTATATGTGGCCACTTTTTATTCGAGTTATTGCATTCGTGACAATGAAATATTGCGCCCTTTATCAAAACTATAATAGTGAAAAGGCTTCACTTGAAAATATTATGTTTTCGGTGAAAGATATTTCAAATAATTTAAAGTTAACAATAACTTAATAGCGTTCAGAATAAAAATAACTGCTAGAAAATTGTCTTTTAATTTGATTTTCAACTATACAGATGACTATTCTATTTTATACTAAAAATTTGAATAAATACTTAAGTTTTGTTCTTTCTCTTAATCATACATTAAATAATAAGTTTATACAATATGACTTCGAAACAATCCATATCTAATTATTCAACTCTTAATGAGATATTCTTTGCATTCAAGTATACCTAATATAACAGTATTGAAGTATAAGAGAATTTATTACTTCGACTAAACAAAAAAATATTACTTTATATCTAAAGCTTCTTCTTTCGATTCCTCTCTTGCATTTGACTCAATTCTATTCATATCTTTCTTTTTGATATTATACTATTTCCCTTTTAATATTTGATTGCATAGCAATTCATTTTTACCTTAACAATCATTTGAGTGCTATCATACGATAGCATATTATTTAGTTGTGATGAGCCGTCAAAAAAGCGAAGCACTGCCTCTTATACATGCATAGAAAAAATTATATGAAAATATAGCATTTGGAGATATTATATTGCAATTTCATTTCATATCTCAAATCGAAATTTAGAGATTAGAGAAAGAGACCGATCATTTCGGGAAATGATTTTCTTTCATATACTTCAAATCAAATCGTATCCACAGAGGTCTCTATTTTAAAAATAAAAATCAAATTTGAATATAGATTTCCTTATTTGAGTTACTAAAAGACATATGCATTAACTGAAAGGCAATTTCTTTATTATTGAATATTCTTGTTTAATGAATAAATGAAATTCAATTTAAAAGCTTATTTACAATAACATGGAATTCAAGGATTCTATTTTCATGAGAAACTTATGTGAATAATTAAATAAATGAATCCAATAGAAAACAAAATGATGCAATTTTGCCATTGATTTTTTGATGTTTCAATAGAAACAATTTTATGGCAAAAACTCTCTCGTGATTTCTAAATCGAATGCTAATGAATCCCAAAGAGTATTACAATAATAATTGTAATAAAACTTTCAACAATAATGAGGAGCAAAATATTGTTAATAACGTATTGAAAAAATGTAATAACATAAAAACTCCATCATATGATACGTTATGAAGATAATTGACTTTTATTGGTCGCTATTATTAACACCAATTATTATTAAACGCTTCAATAATGAGTTAATTGTTAGATTCAATCACATTAGAATGTGTTAACCACCGAAATAGACAAAAGGAGAAAATTTGTTGTATTCCTCACTCAAAACTCAGATCAATTATAAAGTTTAAGAGAGCTTTAATAATTTACTGGTAGTACAACTGGTAGTACAACGAGTAGTTCTGCAAAATTTTTTTGCTTAACTCTATAAACCTGTCATTAAATAAATGGGTTCAAAAATGAAAATTTACACAAAATAACGAAAGATTGTTATTAGAGTAAAAAGTATGTATGAAAATGAGTCAAAGCAATAATCCAAATATCGTATTACAACACAACCCCTCTAATTGGTTTCCGAAAAGCTAAATACATAGCATATAATTTTCTTCAACAGTTAAGTTCTCACATTTTTTGCTTTCTATTTTTCTTTAAAAAATTCTTTAAGAGCTTTTTTGCATAGAAAATCTGAAGCACTTGTTTTCTGATGACAGACCAAAAAGCTTTGGGGTCAGAAGAGGGGCCGTCAAGAGATTTTTCGAAGAGGGCAGTGGAGAAAAACGGCAGGGGTCTCTTCTGTATGTGATTTATTATTTGGTACGCATAAAAATTTGGTTCACTCACAACTTCGAGGATACATCTATTCCTTAGTAGGAGAAAATTGAGGATAAAGTTTAATATAAAGCAGTCCATTAAATGCATTCAAGTGAATAATACTTTTTTTTATAAATGGGCAGATATTTTATTTTTATAAAATACTACAATTTTAAAAAGTCCAGTCAATCGTTAAAAATCGAATGAAAGAATAAAAGTTAAATCTTTGAAGTAAAACTTTGTTTTGTTTACTTCCAAAAAATTTGCCAAAACTTAAAAATACTTTGAATTTTATGTTTACAGAAGAATATAAATCTATAACCAAAATATGTGTGAAATTTAAACTTTCATCTGAATTAACAAAAAAACTTTTGCTTGAAGTTTGAGCGAAAGTTTAC
Organism: Camisiidae sp.; assembly: GCA_034696325.1. Lineage (NCBI taxonomy): Eukaryota > Metazoa > Arthropoda > Arachnida > Sarcoptiformes > Camisiidae > Camisiidae sp. The sequence goes on along the minus strand of JAQFZT010002819.1, from coordinate 7,386 downwards.
TGATTCAATAGCGTTTCTTGTAGTTTTATGTAATTATAAGAATTGGTTTTGTGCATGAGTTTCAACTATATTGAAAAGTTTACTGAAACGTCTATTCAATGATTGGACTGAAGCACTAAAGTCTTAAGTGGCAAAACTTGTTCAGCGACTTTTCTCTCAACTTTCAACTCTTAGTTGTGGTGAATGGCCATCAAATGTGTGGTAGCCTTAGATCTTAAGAATAATAATAATAATATTAGGCAATAGTTAACACAATCCACGAATGACTAGTTCAGAAATAGCCAAAAGGCTTATTTCCATTAAACTAAGAAATAATCATTAATATTTTGGTCTGAATTTTTTGTCTTTCAAAACATAATTATTTAAAAGTTCAGGTCCTAATAAAACTCGGGATATCCTCTTCACATAATTAAATAATTTAAACTGTGATTCAGAATCATTTCATTGAAGAAAAAAATTGAAGAACCGAACAAAATAGAAAAATACTTCAATTAATAGGTTTAAAATCATGTGATTTATCAAATTAAGACTATTTTATGCTATTTCAATGATTGAAAGACAACTGACTCGTGAGTTCGCACACTTTCTGAATTTTCAACTCTAATTAAATAGTTATGTTTTTAAGTACTCTAAATATTGTGATTAGTATTTAATCTCTATGAAAAATTCTCCGACAAACGATTCAACGATAAAAATTTCAAGTTTTCTTCTCATCAATAATTCAATTCTCAAACATAAATTGTTATCGCATTTTTTTTTATTAATGAATAGGAATTTTTGCTAACGTTATCAAAAATTATTTCTTACTTCACGCGATATTATATAACAGAACATGTTCATAAATAAAGCCTAAAATACAGGTGTTTCTCACTAAAAATGATTCTTTATCAGCAAGAGTTTTGCGAAACTTCCGAAAAAGATAAATTGAAAATACCTTTTCAAAAGTTCAAATGGAAAAAAAACTAAAGGCATTGACAATTAGAATCAACAATAAAAGCAAATATATATATATATAGTTAGATCGATAAATAATTGATTATATAAATAGGATTACTTGTACTTTTATAAATGGAAAAATATATTATTGATAAATATGAGCGAAAAAGGATAAATCATGATATATGAGTAAAAGACAAAAATATTAAATGTGACAATTTATTATGATATCAACACGTTTGCAATAAAAAACTTTCATTTCCAAATCTCATTTATTATTTATTATAAAATACTTCTTTTTCTTTCGATTGAAAAAATTACTGATAAATTCATTTTCGCTTAATAAGGCTCAGAAGTTATTTGTAATTCAAAATTTGTCTTTTTCTTTATAATTTGTATTTTTTCTAGTTTATAATTCCATTGCCTTTGAGAGCTTTTCATTTTTTGGATCAGAGAACGCCTCTGCAACTTATAAGACTTGACTAATCCTCTCTTATTTGTGAATAATATATATTTGGTGAGAAAATGTGCCGTAAAAATGTTCAACAAATTTGTTTCACTGCTATCAACTTAAGCGTAAAAAGAAATAAACAGCTCAAGAAAAATACAGTAAAATCTCAACAATAAAACTTCAGCTTAAATTATTTTGAATTCAATTCAGAATTTGATATTTCTTATGGCATTTCTTCTCTGTTTTTAAGATGAAAATTAATGTTTTGTAACATTTGAAGGGATTTAAGTTTCAGGCAATTTGAACCAACATTGCAATTGATGTGGAATGCCATTCATTAATAGCAATATTTTGTGTCATATCCACAAACATTTATAGATCAGATCAATAGAGATTTTACTGTAGTTTTGTTATAATTCGTGGGCTAATCCTCATCTCTGTTGCGATAGAACGAAATGCACACCAAAAAGTGACAGAAAGTAGAAGGAAGAGAAAGGGGAGAGAGAGAGGAGAGGAGAGAGAGAGAGAGCGACGAGAGAGAGAGAGAGAGAGAGAGAGAGAATGAAAGCACAGAAATACAGCGCAAAGGAATGAAATGCGTGTTTGAATGGAGAATAGACTCAAAATTACTACTTTTATCCATGAAATATCTTAACTATATTGAGGCTCAAGTCCTCCCCTAAATGCTGTGTGTAATATATCTACTTATTGTCCGAACAAAAAACTGGATATTTCCAAAAAGAAGACCATAAGATTGAGTTTTCGGCTCAATAAAGAAATGCAGGTATTTATCTCACACAGTATTTAAGACTTATTTCCAAAACTAAAATCAGTAAAGCATTTGGAGTGGAGTTCTATCAAATTCTAAATATTTGATTAAAAACTAAAACACTGTATTAATTCACTGAATATTATTCTGAGACACGAAAGTTAATTGATCTATTGTTGAGTTGAAATTGTCATATTTGCCATTTTAGGACGCGATCCCACATAAAAATAATTTCATTTTATATTGAGACAAATATTACTGAAGTATTGATTTTATTGCAAAAACTTAGTTGGAGTTGAATTTACTGAGGTATTTAATAAAAAAAGTGTTCAAAAGATATACAGTATAACTAAAATCACTGACACTTTGACAAGAAAACAACTTTTGGCAGTCATTTGAGAGATGCGATGATTATTATAGTGTCACCGATGACCCCAACCTAAAGGTCTTTTTCAATCTCATTTCTAAAACGCACATAAAAATCAGATGCACAACAATGATACCCAAGTATGTCATTATCAGCGGCCAAACTCGCAATTTGCGATACCATTAAAGGTGTGGTAGAGTCCAGAGGGAACTCAAATGAGGGGATGAAATAAAGATTGAGAAAATACAGGATATGCCAAATACGAACGGAAAGTAGTTGTAAAATATATTCGAAACCAAAAAGTGGTTAAAGCATTGAAAAAGACGAACAACAAAAAAAAATGATGTCTGCAATTATAGTGTCATTGTTACAGATGGACGATAATGCTTAAGAGTGTCTGCTTTTATTCATTTTTGCTTACATTACTATCGCCTCGAGATATACTATTTGAGTGAAGCTGAGACTTGTATAAGAAAAGCGTTATAACAATGACTATGACTATGGCTTTGACCCATTGATACTATCTCTAAAACAAAGACAACATTAAATAATATTAAGTAAAGCACATAGAGTTTTGAGCTCAAGTACACTTCTATGCTCTCAAATTTCATGCTTGGAATTCCATTACTTAAAGTCTGAAAATTTGAGACTTTGTTCATTTAAATTATTATTTTTTGAATATAATAAATATTGAAGATGATTACGCAGTATTGTGAGTGGTTATCAATTTGAAGAGGAAAAGTAACAATTTTATGATTTTAATAAAAAAAAGTGATTAATTAATAAATTCTAAATGAACTCTAAATGAATTGGATTCTTGATATCTAAAATTATGCTTTAGTTTCAATTGAATGATAAGGCAGAAAACACTGTCTGGTATTATAGTATTTAAACTTAAGTCAATTCATTGTTATCATAAAAACAAATATTCAAGAGAAAGATTATTTTTTGCAATGATATCCTGAGGCAATTCATTGATGCATTCAATTCTATCTCTTCCTATACTTAAACACTAATGAGGTATTGTCTTCCACTTTCAATCTCTCTCACTTGTATCCAATTATCTGATGCTATTCTATGAAAACCTCTGTTAAATCCCCTAAAAAGTAAGTTAGTAGTAGACGCAAAACCAATTGCCACCGAAAGTTCGTTACATTCAAAATACTGGTTCATCAGGTTTGATGTGGTTATGAAATTGTTTGGCCGATCGTTCGCCAGCACAACACTTGCGCTTAAAAGTGGCATTAATTTGTTTCGCCCGAAGCGCTGATTTTGGATGTGCTCTACAATAATAAATCATTTGATGACTTTGTGAGATCATAATAATAGACGAAAAATAGCGTTATTATAATATCAAAGGGAAAGATTGAAAATTTTCGAGTTGTAAGAAATGCTTTAAATTTACTTTTACTGATAGGGTTTACAATTAGAATTGTAAACTTACCGTAAGTTTTGTAAGTTATTCACATGAACAAATTTCATTAAAAGAAACCGTTTATTAGTTTCAACTGATATCAAATACTAATAAAAGCATAAAATATTAAATAAGTTTAGTTTCACATGAAAAAGAATTATCACTGGGGAATAAATATTAGGAGACAGGAATCAAGTGGGCCGAGTTATTAGCTTCGAATTTTTTGTCAGATTTCCTGAATCAAAGATAATTATTTTTAAATTACTGTTTTAAAAATAAGTGTTTCAAAACTTAAATGTACGATGCCACTATTATCTTACCATCAAAAAGTAAGTTAATAAGCCTCTAGTAAGTTACGGTAACTTACCGTAACTTACTTATTTACAACACTCTGTCATTGCTCTGTTATTAATTTGATTCGTATTTGAAAGTAGATTGTCTGTAAGTATCTGTCATTTATTTATCCACAAACAATTTATTCCATGGTTTCACAACGTTTCCTTTGTGAACCAGAATTAATTAAAATCAGTTTTGAAATAGTTCTAAACTAATTGGAAACTAATTTTTGGTTCATTTCTAATTAACATCTGCTCGTCATTAAATATTTATATAATTGTTTTTTCAACTGAAAATCAAGCTTCGAAAAGAAACTAAAAACATTTGAAAGATAAAGTATCGATAATAATTTTATTTGATAACCATTTGGTTCAACTTAATATGACGGATTGCATTCATAAGAAATTAAGTCTTTAATTATAGGTAAATATTTGAAAAAATAAACTATTTCAATATTTGCTTAGTTCTACTTTTGGATTTTTTCATTCTGTCATTTTTGAATTTTATTCCTCAACAGTTCATGAAATTGAAGAGATTCTCATGTTTTAATATTGAATTGAATTGAACTGAAGCAAACAAAATTTGATCCAATACTTTGATTTAGAAAACCTGTACATATTAGTGAGAGTATTACAGCTGTAATTTAGTTGAGGTCAGTTCGAGGTGTGGTCACAATTGGCAAAGTTGTGAGCTTTGAAGTTAGTGTTGTTTCTATACAATATTTTGTTTGAAAACTTTTTAAATAGTTGAGATTACAGATTTCATAGATGGTGTATTTGCAAACACTGTATGATAATAGAGAAAATGGAAACATGAAATATTAAAACCCTATGAATGTTGGCAAATGCAATGCCAGTAAAATGCCTGAAGCAATGCTAAGTCTAAAAAACGGGAGCTCTCTTTCTCTCTTGTCTCTCTCTTACTGCAAATGTTATGATGAAAAGTCACTATAACAAGAAGTCTTTGATAGTCTCCACTAGTTTTAAGAAGTAGAAGCAGTGGCGTTGAAGCGTGAAGCATAAAACTGCATCAAACCATAACCAGAGAGAAAATACCATATATTTTTTGCGCACGCAATATATTTCTTCTTTTCCACTCCTAAAAAGACTTTCACCGAAGGAAAAGGTATATAACGATGGACTTCAACTTAGAGATATGGACAGGTTTTTGATTATTATTGTGATGCCTCAAAATACACCTCAAGGGAGGCATCATAAAAGGGACCATTCATTTGCGCTTCATTTGCTTCTCCATAACATTATTGTAATTGTAATAGTGATAGCAAACCAAATATATATATTGTTATTATTATTGCCTGTATTACTGATAAGAGAACAAAATAAAAAGCTTTTATCACAATTCTCCTTCAGTAACATTTTAGTCGTAGTCTAATAAAAATGAATATTTATAGCATGAATTTCTTTTGAAACTAACATTCTATGAAATTTTTCAAGTCTAAAATGACATGAAAATCTTGTTAAGAAAGTGAAAACTATGAAATATAATTAAATTTCAAAAAAGACGCCGAAAAGTGAAAGTATGAGAATAACCTTCATTATAATTAACTTTATAAATGATATATTTAAAATATTTTCACAATTATTTTTAAATAGTTTATCTAACTTTAAACATGTGAATAAACAATTACATATGAATATCTAAAAGTTATTCAAAAGTGAACTTCCTTTTCACACATTTAGCCCAACTCTAAAACACAATGAGTACCAAATTGTGTGTTTAGGTCTCAAATGATATTTTCGTGAGGTCTCTCTCACTGCATTTTCTCATTGCTTGCACTCGCGGCTAAAGTAATATTTGTTTTTATTGCTTACAATTTCTCATCATTTGCGTTAGACATAAGAATAAAGAGAAACGCTCTCCGAATAAAAGTGCATTTAATATAAACTACATTTATTTTTACTATCTTTTCCCCATCTTTGTTGCCCAGAAATATCATTTAACAATTAAATAGGTTTAGGTTTCGGTTGAAGAAAATGTAAGAAATTAAAAACTAAAATTAATAATCATCATATTAAATACAAGTTTTGATCGAATCAGAAATAACTTTAGTTGCATTTAAAGTTGTAAAATTTTCTAGAGCATTAAACTTCATATTGAATTTAGTATCTTTAGTTTATTAGTTACAGCAAAATGTTAAAATTGAGTGTTATTATCGAAAACATTAGGTTTCCCTAAATAGAGTATCTTATATTCACCATAATTTACTTCTGAAATATCAACTTCTCTAGTATTATATTCTATTGATGCACTCTTTCATTTTAGGAAAGCTCAATCTATTACAAAAAATTCTATGAAAAATTTACTAAAAAAAATAAGATAATACTAATAATAAATTTAATCCTTTGCAACGCTAGCTTTATTCAATGAATTTCTCAATGCAATTGGTTTCTCAGTTAAAACAAATGTGAATTAATTACTGAATGCTAAGTGCATATTAAGAGAAATATTAATTAGGAATCATTTCATCAAAATAAATACTGAAATGTTAACATTTTAGTTGAAAAATTAACCGAATACTTAATAAATTATCAGTTGTTAAAGTTGCCTCCTTTGGTAGTCATAATTTACTTATTTATTTATTAAAACTTCCACTTCTCATAAAAAGTTATGTGAGTTTAACTTTCGAGAGTGGAAATGCAGTCAAAATTTATTGTCAGTTTTACTTTTATCTAATTATACTTGACTTGTAATCCTCTCAAATAATAAAACCGAACAAAACAATAGTCAATAGTAAAATGTTTGGTAGAGTGCATTTAAGTAGTGAACATAACCAACTAAATTTGATTACTAAATTAGTTGTGCACTAAAACTAAAGTTTTACTACTTTTAGTAAGTTTTGGGTTTAACTAACTTTTATTACAGCTTCAGAGAATCAATCGTAAAAACAGTTTATAATTCAAGTTGAAACTAATTTTAGCTGTAATTTTGCAGTTAATTTTTTTATTGGATAAGAAAATATATTCAACAAGATTTCAATAATAAAAATGCCAATGAATCCATACTAAGTTAAGTCTAAGTAAATCAATTAATTTGTAATCTGAAAAATCATAATCACATAGATATATAAGATAAGCAATTATATAGTAAATATA
>JAQFZT010002818.1:0-10646 GCA_034696325.1 Camisiidae sp. | reverse complement strand
TTTTAGTTATTTTAAACACAATTCAAAATATGCCGAAAACTTTTGGAATATTCATATATTCGTCGACCCATTCATTTAACGAAAACAGAAACAAACAGAAACAGAAAATAGTTGAAGGATTTCGATGAAAGTTTTTCCCTTTAAAAGTATGTTATATTAAAGTTAAATCTGTTAAGATATGCATAAAATGAAAAATAGATATTTAAAATACAAGAAGTTGTAAATAAATTTAAAAATTTGCACTATATGTAAAAAACATGATGAATTTTGTTGACAAAATTACTTGACAACTTTATTTATATACAATTATAAAATCCATCTCTTCTGTATCTATACATTGAGTTTCTTATAAATAGGTACCGATCGATATACCTGTATATAAAGTCAATCAATTGATATGTAGTCGATGTTAATCAATAATAATTATTAGAGAATTTGGAGAAGCTTTAGATTTTAGGAATGAGTGAACTTCACTTGTGATCAGAACCAAAAAATCAAAGTTTGCAATCAATTGTCTGAAGGATTTGAACTCTATTTAAATTGAAAACTACATTAATTATGAATTTGTGTATAACTTGAATATAAATAAGAGAGTAATGTTTGCTTTGATTATTAAAGTATTTGTTGTGTTTGAATGAAGAGTTAGTTGAATGAATCTTATAATAACTTACAGTCGAGTTCAAGTGTACAACGCGCTAATGGAGAAAAACTTAGGGAAATATTCATCAGATATGCGAGTTTCGAAAGAGATGGCGATAAGTTTATGACACCCGAAGATTTTATGCGATCATTTCTTGGTTTATATAAAGATCAAAACTATAATCCCAGAACTGTCAAATTATTAGGAAGTATTCTCGACACCTCTAAAGATGGGTAAATGCTTCAGACATTTCATGTGTCAATCGATCAATTTAACAGCTTTTGATTTAAATTCAGACTCATTTCGTTTATGGAATTTCAAGCATTTGAGGCTGTGTTATGCCAACCCGACGCTGTTTACAGGACAGCATTTCAATTGTTTGATACGAACGGTTCGGGTTCTGTGACATACGATGAATTTGAAGAGATTATAAAACTGACGACATTACATGACAAAATACCGTTTAATTTCAAGGGAGACTTTATGCGCTTGCATTTCGGCGATGATCGCAAACGAACCGTCACTTATTCGGAATTCTCGCAAGTTTTACACGATTTTCATGAAGAACATGCGGTGCAAGCGTTTAAATCAATGGACAAAAACCACAAAGGTGTCATTTCAGCGATGGATTTCTCCTACATTATGATGAACTGCAAAAGTCATTTACTTTCTGAAGACGTTAAGCCTAATCTGGTGGCGGTGGCGGGCGGCGGAACAGGTGGTCATTACGTAACCTATCCTTATTTCATGGCATTTAATTCATTGCTCAACAATATGGAACTCGTGAAGAGGATATATTTGACGTTTTCAAAAGGCAATCTTCAACTCGAAATGACAAAAGAAGAGTTTCTATACGCGGCTCAACAAATGTCTCAAATCACACCACTTGAAATCGATATTCTCTTCCAATTGGCCGGATTTCTTCATCAGTCAACCGGTAGAGTGAGTTTTGTTGACTTGGAAAGAGTGGCTCCTTATCGGCCAACAAGATATTTATCAAAACCTATCGCAGAAGTGAAGGCTGTTGACAGTGCAGCCGATCGGGGAGTCGGTATTCAAATTTTAGAGAGTGCCTATAGATTCACTTTGGGCTCTATCGCCGGCGCTGCCGGCGCTACAGTTGTATATCCTATTGATTTGGTAATTGCATTTCACTTTTTTTAGTATTTCTAAAAAATTATTCAATTAAATTCTGATGAAACTTCATTTTTTAATAATCAGGTCAAAACACGAATGCAGAACCAAAGGGCCGGCTCTTATATCGGGGAATTAATGTATCGAAATAGTATCGATTGTGCCAAAAAAGTTATTCGACACGAAGGAGTTTTTGGATTGTATAGAGGTTTATTGCCTCAATTGGTTGGCGTTTGTCCTGAAAAAGCCATCAAATTAACAATGAATGATTTGGTTCGCGACAAGTTGACGACAGAAAAGGGAGAAATTACTATTGCATCAGAAGTCATTGCTGGCGGTTGTGTGAGTCATACAATCAAAATATCATATAATATCATAAATCAAATAATAAATCAAAATAACAGCCTTTTATATTGTTTTATCCTCTTTTACAGGCGGGCGCTTCACAAGTCATGTTTACAAACCCTTTAGAAATTGGTAAGAATTTCATTGAAACTATTGAAATAGAAACAAACTTAAAAATTTTTTACTGTAGTTAAGATTCGTTTACAAGTTGCGGGTGAGATCACTAGCGGTCCAAAAATTAGCGCGTTGGGAGTTATGAGAGAACTTGGTATTAGAGGGCTTTATAAGGTATTTAAACTCAACTTTTAGTAAATACTAATTACTTGAATTAAGTCATTTTTCACAGGGATCTAAAGCTTGTTTCCTCCGTGATATCCCATTTTCAGCTATTTATTTTCCAGTTTATGCAAATTGCAAGTTAAGGTTCGCAGACTTAAATGGTCATAATAGTGCCGGTACTCTATTATTATCCGCTGTTATCGCTGGTATTCAATTCAATTCAATAACGAAATTTCATTTTTTGATAACTCATTTTCCTTCAACTATTTTCAGGAGTTCCGGCGGCTTATTTAGTGACTCCGGCAGATGTTATTAAGACACGATTACAAGTGGCCGCTCGTGCCGGACAAACGACTTATACAGGACTTCTCGGTATTCCTATTAGAAATTTAGTTTATTTTATATAATTGTAATGAATATTTATTTTGAAAGATGCCGTTAGAAAGATATGGAAAGAAGAGGGAGGGCTTGCCTTCTGGAAAGGTGGTCCCGCACGCGTTTTTAGGAGTGCGCCTCAATTCGGGTTTACTTTACTAACTTATGAAGTGCTTCAAAGACTATTTTTCATCGATTTTGGTGGTCGAAGACCTACTGGTTCTGATGCTAAAGTTCCGGTACAAACAGGAGAAATTAAATCTCTAAATCCTGATCATATCGGAGGCTATCGGTTAGCGCTCGCGACCTTCACCGGTATGGAATCGAAATTCGGCTTATTTTTACCGAAATTTAAGTCCAACGTTTCATGAGTTTAAGTTATCATAGTTTAGAAATTATTAATTTTAAATCAAATTATATGTTTAATCAAACGTATCGTTTTCGCTGCACAGAATAGGTTTTAATTCAGTTTTTTAGTAATTATCAGATAATTAGAGTTCAATTCAAAATCAATAATCAAAACTTTTGATCGTTTGCTCACAAATAAATGGCGAGTATTTTAACGAAACGCCGATTTTTTCAAAAGTGAAATCGTGTATAAATATTGAATTCATGCTAATTATTGAAATAAATTGAATTTTAGTGGTTATACCTTTAAATCCGAATTCATTATTTGTTTATTAAGTTTTAGTCTTAATTTAACTAAATTTCATAATATATCGCAATCAGTGACTTATTAAAGGTTATGATAAATTTAGTGCAAATAAATTCATAGGCTATTAAATAGGTGAAAATAAATTGTTAATTAATTATTATTTTATTTATGGAGTTATATTATTATTGTATAGATAATAGTTAATAGTTTTAAATTATTATCGATTTGACTGATATAAAGGAGATTTAATTAAAATTGTTGTTTGAATTGATTGTTGAAATTATGTTTATAAAATAGCAATAAAATGCATAAATTTTGAATTGAATTTTGGCTTTAAATGAAAATTTGATTATCCATTAGTTTAACATTGACTGCGAATCACTTGAAAGATTTGATTTACTCCTTTACTATAAGATAAGACTCTAATATTTACTCATCCTTCGGACCTGTGTTATGGAGTATTTGAACAATAGATTATAAAATTAGTTTCATTGATACCCAAATGATACAAATAGAAGAACAATAATGCGCATCTACTCATTAACCCTGATCTTTGAGCAGAAGCATGTGCTTCAGCTCATTATAAGTTGAGCTCATTTTCAAAGTTATTGTTAGATTCTTAAAGAAATTGAGTCCTTCCTTTTGATATATATCTTGCACATTAAATAATTAAATATATACTCAATAAAGAACTTCTAAATAACTATATCTAATGAAAATTATCCAAAAAGTGATTTAAGAGAATATTTGAATAACTTGTAAAATGGAAAAAAGAAAGATTTGCTGATTAACATTCAAAAGTCAAGGCAAGGAAAGTAATTTTCCTCAAAGTGTTTCAAGATCTTGAGATCTTTTAAGTAATGATCGTTTCATTAGCTTTGATTCTAAAATACTTCCAATAACTTTGTTCTCTCGTTATCACCAGAATTGTGTGTCCTTTGCATTGACTTATACAGTAAGTTGACTCAGAAGTGATGAAATTAAAAAAAGAATAATTTTCAATGACTTTATAAACGTTGATTTATATGAATATCCTTTACTTCCTCGAATACCCTGAATTTCTAAGGATATGTAACACGTGTTACACAAATTAGGTCATACTTGTTCACAACTGTTCAATTCAGTCAAAGTTTCAATAACTTTCATCAATTCAATTACAGGAGTTCCCTAATTATACAAAACTTATCTCTAATTTTCAGCTCATATCAGTTCACAATTCAAATTTAACATTCAATAATATAAGACAAATAGAAGATAATGAAAGTCAATGTGAAATAGCAGTTGGGCTCATATCTAATGAGATCACAAAATGATATACAAATAAATGATTCGCACTCGAAATTCATCATCACAATGATCTCATTAAAGATAATTTGTAAATATTCAGAATTATTCTTTATTTGTTTTGTTGGCTTTTTACTAATCCAATAAAATTAATCGTATTTACCATCAAACTTACTATCGATTATTTTATTCGAAGAATTGATATGTGGTCTGTATTTAGCTTTGAAATAAACAGCAATGAATTTGAAATATAGCATTGATCTTCTTGTTACTTGATTTAGTGGTACATTTCTAATTACTTTCATAACCTTAACTCAAGACAGACTACTGCCCGCCTATCTATTAGTTCATATGAATTAATTCATTGTTAAAAAGAAACAAATGAAATTCGCCTTAAGATGAATAGAAGTTTTAGTACAGATCTAGAAGGAAAAAGAGTGTATAGCAGTTGAGTAAGTGATGTATCTAAGAGACAATTGATAATTTCCTCCATTACAACATACACTGGTGTTTGTTTTTGTAGAAATTTGAATAAATTATCAATTGTCTCTTGAATACATCTCTCCCGCATCACTTACTCCAGTTGCTATACACTCTTTATCATCCTTCACCTGTACTGCTATTAATTATATTAAATTATATTTAATATTCTTTGTTTCATTGGAGAAATACAATGGCACCAAAAGGCTATCCTTACACAAACTTATCTAATGTGGCTTAGGCTCGAAGCCCTCTTCGACTTATTAGAGGGTCGAACACTTCTTATTATGTCAAGGATTATAAAATCACACTTTTATTTAAAACTTATATAAAAATAAAAATTTCGCTAAAATTCTTTGATAAGTTTATTGATTTGAAGTTTCTTTTAATAAAATTCAAGTAGAAATGATAATTCATTTAAAAAACAATCAATTATTTTAAAAAGTTTATAATATTATTTGAATTGATTTGAAGTTTTTCTTATTGGAAAAAACATTGAATTGAACTTTTGAAGGAAAATATTATAAGCTTTATATAGTTATAAGAAAAAGGTTAACAATATTCTTATATGTTATGTAAGATGTGTTTTATCTTTATTTTGTTATTTGAGTTGATGGCAAATCATTATTGATTGGAGTCGTATACCCATTCGAGTCGACCCTGAATTCTGGTAGATATTATCACGTGCTTTGAGATGCACGTGTATTATGTGTATTATTTTTGCTCAACTCGATTATTATGTAATGTTATAGCATTTGCTGTAGTAGTTGTGATGTTCTAAATATAATAGTTTCAGCGCATGGTTTGTAAGTCAGGTAATAGTTAGTTATGTTTCGGTATACGCTTATGAATTAGAGTGAAAAATGAGGTAAACTTCAAAACTGTGTGCTATAGAATACTGATATGAAATGCAAATCTTTTTATTTCAAAGTCGATTTATTCGGCATTTTTGTTGAGCATTGAAACTGAGCGCAAGTTTTAATTATCGATATATTTGAAGTACGATTCGAGAGAAATGTCCATAAACTGTGATTAATAATAACCTTTTTATCGATGCTTAAAGTGGTTCTCATGAAAAGTTAGTTAGAATTGATTCTGTAATAATTATATGGGTATATATGAGTCTATAGAAAGTGGATATAAGTAAGAGTAAGTTTCCCTCTTTCCCTTCCGCGTTGAAGGACCTTTCATGTGGTTAACCTTGTCCGACTTATAGCTCGCATCACCCCTGACCTCATTATTAATATTATACGACAACTCTGTAACAGTGATCTTGAGACTCATTGCTGTTGCCGTAATACAAGGCTCAAATCGTACTGATATTACGGTAAATTAGGTCACAGTTAGACGTGTAGTGAAAGTGCCAGAGGAAGCTTTGCGATGTTGTTGTTCTCCAAAGTAAGTAATAGTTGCTCTCTTGTTATTACATTATTTCAATACACCTTATTCTATACATTCATTTTTTACAACGCATTCGTTGTGTTTTCGTTAATAATATTTTACTAAATTCTTTGAAATGTGTGAAGTAATTTTCCAAAGTTAAGTCGTATATGTTTGGAAAACAAATTGTTACTTATTATTTACTTAAGTTTATGTAGATATGAATAACTAGTTAAACAGCTCAGCTATATTTCAATGCATTGACTGAAATCAAGTGAATTAATTGATTTGTGCGACTCGTAATGTTTCGAAGTTTCATAGAAGAAGTTTAATGTCAAAGTTAATTCCGAAAGATAATAATGCATTTTTTGTTCTATTTTTTGTTTTATACTAAATTCAATTTATATAACTCTACTCTTTTTTAGAAAAAATCGTTAACATTTACTAATAATAAATGCATGAAAAAGGCATTAAACGCTTATAAAGCAGTTGATTCTTTATCGCTTATTTCATTTCTAAGTGCAGAAGTCAGTCATATTAATGCATACCTATAATGAAATGTCTTTATAATGCAATTTGTATGTGTTCACCAATTTGACACGTGCTTCGCTCATCACATGCTATTGCGCTACTATCGATCACATTTGTTCTTACACTCTTTTCAATAAATATTAAGGTTAATAGTATGGACAACTTGGAAGACTCTGAGATACGTTTAGTAAAGCATCCGCGTTGGAGTCCATCACCTGTTGATCTCAGTATTGCAAACGTAGTTCCGCCCGCGAGTGCATTAATTGCTTCACTCGGTATGACATTTCAACTTCAAACTATAACCTCAAACTTTCTAAATTATAACTTCGAAACCTATCGGCTCAGGTGGAGGATACTTCTGCTCGGGATCACCAACAACTGTCACTTCAACCTATCCTTTAAATAGTGTTATGGTTTCCAGTCCATCGAGTCCTCAAGTCTTGAGTTCCAGAAAACAACGCGAATTCATTCCGGATTCCAAAAAAGATGAGTCTTATTGGGATCGAAGAAAGAGAAACAATGAGGCGGCCAAAAGGTATGTCTATTACTTTTATAACTTATCAACATATGAGACCTGTATGTATGCATGATGTAAAAGTTGCTTAACTAGATATACACAAGTTATATACAAAGTGTTTCATTTATCATTAGTGAGCTATTCGTCACTAACTTAGTGTCAGTCCTATAAATTACATGATTTGTGCACGCGATCCAACTCTAGTTTAAACCCGAAGTCAATGCCGAAAAATCTTTTAAACCGAATTCAACTCAATCACTATAAACATTAAGAAATACAAGAATTTTTTCTAATCATTCTTTGTATCTAAACATTAATTAAAAACAATCTCTGACCACAACAATTAACTGCAGGTGTATTAGTGCGCATTTTTCTTAGAGTTTTCCCAAATTCTTTTTAACGATTTCGAATCAAACTCTGTAACAAATCATAAAAAATTTAAGATTGTTTTAAAAAAAACCTCAGTTTTGTTCAACTAAATTTTTAAGCATTGGTTTCTTCGATTATATCATTTATCAAATTTTTTAATTTAATTAAAACTTTAATCTAAGGCTCTATTTTCACTAATCAGTTGTTAAATGCGTGAATGAAATAATCAATAAAAATATTACAATATAAGTATTATTGAAAGCCAGTACACTCGTTAAAACTACCTCTTATTTGAAATTCTATAACACAAAAAAAATTCTTTATCAACATTTGAATTAAATGAAACTTATTATTCATCAAACAGTTATATCATAAATGATTAATGGGTTTCGTTTGATTGAAATTTGTTAAAGACTTATCCTAAGAAAATGAATATTACAGTAGAAGAATAATATAGAAGTTCAAATAAGGACTTGTTTGAAAGACTGTACATGATTAACGAAACTTTAACTAGGATTCACTGATCACTTAATTTATTATTGACTATAAGTTTTTTATGACTATTTTATAAGTTTCAAGGAAAAAGTCTGATTGTATTTATAGAAAAAGATTTAAAATATAAACTTCTTATAACAGATCACGAGAAAAGCGTCGCATTTCAGATATGGTTCTCGAAACACGAGTATTGGAATTGACACGAGAAAATTCAGTATTAAGAGCTGAACTCTACGCAATCAAAGACAAGTTTGGCTTATCTCAAACACAGGTAAACAAAATAATTCCTACCAGTCTTTAAAGTCCAAATGTAATATTGAAAGTCAAATCTCATTAAGCCTATTACTCAAGCAATAAATAGTTAATATGATTTCCCAATGGCTAAAAGTAATAGAGTTTAAAGAATTTTTAATGTTTGTACGAAAATTCAATGCATGAGTATATGTTAGGTGTCTATAAAAGGAAAATAGTATTTGAAAAATGCTTTTGTATCAGAAACTCGGCATTAATTCAACCGCAAATCGTAATCTCACAAAGTTCTAAGTTTTTATGCATATTATTAAACCCTTGACTATTTGATTTGAACATTCATTGAATTTACGAACCAGAGTTAGTAACGATTCATAATTAGAAAATAGTTGCAATAATTTTCTTAAATCAATTTAATGGTTGTGATTATTTTGCTCTGATTTTTGAATGCATTTAAATAAACCCATGAGATTATAATTGGTTTTAAAATAAAAAACTCTTGATTATCGAATCTCTAAGGTCTCTCAATCAGTGATGGACAGCATTCGATGGCGGGCACAAGTCTCAGAATTTGATGATCATGTATAAAAATCGAATAATGAGCATTCAATTCAAAAATTCTATCAACACATAAAGACATAGTCATGAGAACGTTTTACAAAGAATCTCAACTCTTTACTGCTTTTTAAAATCATTCTAAAATCACAATCTAAATCCATGAACTACTTTTTCATATAAATCCAAACCGAGCGTCGAGTGCTTTAAATTCATGGATCGATTTCTTTTCGTCCATTCACAAAATGTCGAAAATGTTTGTAACTTTGTTTCATTCAATTGAGTTATACTTCTAAATGTTATCCTATAATTCTAATACACATAAAAAACATTAAATAAAATAGATTATTGAATAGTAGAGATGCAAAAAATTTCATTTTCGAAATTATGTGAATTGACGAAAATGAAATCGACAAAGTGAACAAAATCATCTTTATCTTAATTATGTTTATGAATTAACTTATGCTCACAATAACTTGAGATTCAAAGTTTAAACTTTTGTTTATAAACAGTGATGGTACCCATGCTCGGTGCTCACGCTCGGGGGCTCTAGCGTTATAGCTGTGGGTTTTATATGTAAAAAACAGCTTAAGAATCAGATCTCCATTTTTAACTTATTAAAAGAAGCAAAAAAGAGTGTTTAGATTAAACTATTCACATGTGTATAAAATTTTTTTTTTATTCATTGATATAGTTTTTTTAATTAATAGCTCATTATTTAGACTCTTTCATATTTTATTCTTAATTAAAACGCTAGACATATCACGAGTTGCTATGTTGCTAAGTCAGCCTTGTTTATTTATGTTAACATCACTTGAACTGATTTTTCATTCAATTAAAATTCATGATAAACTTGTGAAATGAGTTTTCCAGTGCTTCAGATTAATTCATGATTGCATACAGGGCTGAATTGAGCGTTAGGACAATCGAACTGGTTTTTAGGCATTTTCAATTTAGACATTTCGAAGTGTAGCCATTAGTTTAATTATAGAAGTTTAGCACTTCTTTCTTATAAAGACTACTGTAAGTTAATGATTGATTACTAACTTTAGTACAGAGTTTGTATAGTAATTCGTAACTCATTGTATTTAGTGTTTGGCTATAAAGTATTTTTAAATAACTTTTATAAAGAGCTTAAAAATGTTATCTGATTTGGACTTTTGCAACTCTTGAAATTTGATAGCTATAAATAATTATTAGTAAGAGATTGTTTTTGTTAATCTGAATTGAATTTGAACTATAGGTATTTGTGGATCCGGAGGCGATATCGCTTTCCTTACCTGAAAACCAAAACAGATGCCGTAGAAATAGACTTCTTTCTACTATTGTTACAGGAAATAATCATAATTGTAAGTGTT
>JAQFZT010002817.1:0-10647 GCA_034696325.1 Camisiidae sp. | reverse complement strand
AAAAAGATAAATTTTAGTCGAGAAACCATTTAATCTTTGAAAAAAGTAAAATTATTATTCTGAATCTCGATCAGTGAATTCGCTGTCAAATACAAACTTTTCAATAGGCATTCGTCGAGTAATATTTTCTTTGATTTTTCTGGTCTTTTTCCAATAGCAATGATAGCATCGACTTTATGTGTTTTTGTATTAATGTTGAACAATTTGACGGCATTGTCATAATTAATATCTCGCAATCCATGCATAACAAGACCGCGTGCAGAACCTTCCAAAGCGAGTGCCATCCAAGCACTGCCGGCATCGTAACTATGAGTGGATTCAATACTTTCTTTCCTTCATGTTTGAAATATTAAGCCGAAACCACAATTACCAGAACTGATGCATTGATACACCATTTTTGATTGAGTGGCCACTAAAGATCGATAATTGGCTGCCGTTCTTCTTGGCATAAATGAATCTCCAGACGGAACCCAACGCCACGCTTCAAACAGTGACATCAATTCTTAGTCAGTCATTTGTTCGCCAGTCATCTCACGCGGAGACCAACCACTTCTTTGTCGTAATTATAATTTGATTCTCACATTTTTCAAGATCTTCGTATGAATTGACTTTTGTCCAAACGTTTAGTTTTTCATAAAATAAATTGCGAACCACTAGTAGTTGTGAAACGATTCAGAAGTAAGTTAAGTATTCGGTAAATGCTATTCATTTAAAGTTGGATTTATTAATAACTAGTCCTGAACTTGAATGAGAAATTGAAATTAATGTAATGTAAATTAGAGTGCATTGACTGCGCGCTAATACAAAAAACTGAACAATGAAAGTTCTAATTGTATAAAAGTGTTAAATGCCTCTTACTATCTATGCTTCGAAATATAAAGTGAAACGAAAACATACTATTAAAGTTAACAATGATTGCGAGCTTTCGTCAAGATTTCTTATATAATGCTTATCTGTTTATCAGTTTAAAAAATGGAGTTTAAAAACTCAAATGGTTTGGTCTCGCGCTAAATAATGGCAAATTTAATTAAGAGCTTAAACTTCAATTGTTTATTAAATGCATGAAAACTAGTTTCAATACTTAAGAAAAGTCTTTAAAAGGTTTTATATGCATTTGATTAGCGTTAGATAATAGCCTGTAATAATTAAAGCCCAAACTTATGCTTTTAATGTCTTGTTATACTTTGAACTATTGAAAGACCCAATTAAACAAATAAAGTAATCCTCAAATAGAACGCAGAACATTGTGAATGCTCCTTTTCTTTCATGAGAGCCATGAAATTGTTATGTGAATGCTGTGAATAGTATTCGTAGTGTAGGCTATGCTGTTATAAATATAGTTTAATTAAATAATTATTTCCTGTTTTGAATTTGGTTTCTGCTTTCCATCAGAAAATTTGAAAAGGAATAGTCACTCATTTTCATATTTACCATAATGAAAGCAGGTATCAAAGATTGGGCTCACATTTGAAAGCAAAGCCTTAAGAACTTTATCTAAACTACTAGTAATCAAAGTTTACTCAATAAATAAATCAGTTTATTTGAATGCGAATCAACTTTTTTTATTTTAAAATTCATGTATTTTGTGCTTTCTTTTATTGATCATATTCATGAAGATATATATCATTCAGTGACGGAACTCAATAAAAGACCTCAATATAAAGACCGTATATCTTATGTTTGACCAGTTCATAAGTAGGACATAATGGTGTTATTGAAATCTTTGTGCGGCTTTTCTCCTGTTTTTTTCATCTTTTTAGCCACTGGTGAGTCTCTTAAATAACTATTTTATAATAAACTTTTATTACTCAAACTATTATTTCAATTTATATTATTCAAAATCTTATATAAAAATATACTTTTGAGAAATTCTAAAAACTTCAAACGTTTAACTTATTGCTATTCAATAATGTATTGGAAGTATTGAATGAATTTTTCCTTTAAATTTACTCAAAATGTCTCATTTAAATAAATAATGAATTTATTAAGTGATGATTTTTTTATGATCTTAGTTTTGGGTACTTATAAAAAAGTATGACTAAATCGTGTATTAATGTAGTTTAAGCCGAATGAGATAGTTTTGATGGTATAAACAAGTAATACCAGGTATTATATAATAAGTTCAAGTCTTTGTGTTTCATAAATAAAAAGTGGGTCACGTCTTCATAGCAAAACAATTTAAATACTATTATAAAAGTTCTATTTTTAAATAGTCTATTAATCATTTTATGCTTTTAAACATCAACACAACTCTTACTCTTTAGTTAATTCTTCACGTTTTCAATTAAATTTCACTTTTTTATTACTTTAATTTTTTCTTCTTCTGACCTGAAATAAACTCTTAATTTGAATTTTTAAAAATGATAAGTAGTTAGAACCTAATCAATCAAAACTTGTTTGCTATTGAATTATTTACTGAACAATCTTATTATTATCTATTTATGAATGATTTTTTTGTTGGTTAAATTGAATAGAAAGAGAACTTTCTTACAGACAATTTTAATGACAAACCAGAAATAAGGATTAACTATATTTGTTAAGGTATAAACAGTCAGCGTTTGGCAACAACTACTTCAACACCAAATCAAATCCAAAAAAGTTTGATCGCAAATATACAATCAAATGGACTGAGAGGTTACGTATTATTCACCGAAAATGAAGGCACTTCTTCAATACGGGCCAATATTATTGGAGGTTCTGATAAAGAATCTTATGATTGGAAAATTCATAGCTTTCCAGGAATTTCAGAAGGGGGTTCATGTTCATCACTGGCGGCCACACCAATGATAGCATTTGATTTGACAGCTTTATTGGGACCACTTCAAGTTGGACAAGAACAAACATTTTCAGCTAACTTACAATCATCTAATAAAGAAAACTCTCTAATTGGAAGGACATTACTTCTTCGTAGTACTCAAAGTGGGAAAATATCTTGCGCTATAATATTGCCGTTTGACTCTAAAAAAACTTTTGAAGCAAAATTTCACTCTTCAGTTGAAGGAACCGTATATTTCATTCAAAGTAATAACTTAACTGGTATTGTCTCGAGTCTGTCGTATTCAAATAAAATCCTTAAATCTTCTAACAATAAATGGACACTTATGGCTGGTCTCGATGCAGATGCAACTGAAGGAGTGAAATATGAACACGAAATGAATAAATGTAATTCATTCTTAGGACGTCCTTTCTTTATGGATAGTGTAAGAAATATTAAATTAATTGAAAAATACAAAGAATGTATTGATTGATTTATAATTCATTAGTCAATGCCGGGAACGATCAATGTTGGTTCGGATCCATTTGCTATGAGTGGCAAAACATTCAGTTCAATTGGAAACCTTTTATCTTTAGATTTAGTGCCTGTTATTTATATGATTATTTATTCAAATGAAAATTCAGGTGATATTCTGAGTTGTGCTGCTCTGCAACGCATTTGGCCTAAAACAGCTTCGGCTCAATTTAATTATCCAAAAATTAAAGGCTCAGTAATGCTGACTCAAGAGACACCATTGGATCCAACAAATGTTGAAATCAATGTTGAATTATTTCAAACAGCGTATAGCTATGGAATCGACGAATTGCCTAAAATTATAAGAAGTAAAGACACGACAACAAGACAGTGCCCTAATATTAATAGTATTATTTACAATCCCCGTAATATAAATCCTGATACTGTTCCACCTGAAGGTCAAGGAACAAGTGATCAGTACGCTGTTGGAGATTTAAGCGGAAAATACGGCAATTTAGCCGATAAGAGTTCCGAAGAGGTGAGTCTCACAGATTTCAATCTACCATTATTTGGTCGCTATAGCATTATTGGACGAGCGCTTGTTTTCTATAATCCTGAAGGCATGACAATTGCCTGTTCTAACATTGAACTAATGGATGCAAACATGACCACTGCTTTCTCTACATTTGACACCCCAATTCAGGGGCAATTCATATTCCGTCAGCCGACTCATAACTGTAGTGCAGACACATATGTTTATGTGGAAATATCAAAGCCCGGAGACGAGAACGCAACCAAAACGACGAACCATCCCTGGCATATACACATCAATCGAATCAGTCCAGGTCTCAAAATTCTTTCAATTTCTTTAAATAAGTGTTCGTCAAGTGAAACTCAGTTTCACTACAAAAATTTCAAACTAATTTATCTAACTTTTAATGGAATTATAAGCACAAATTTATTGAATGATCAATAATTTACAGGTGATATGAATTGGAGTACAACAGACTGTGCCCCTGCGGGGCCTCATTTCAATCCTTACAACGTATCTACGAATTGCGTTTATGAACGCGATTGCAGTCAATTAACTCCTTTAAGATGTGAATTGGGCGACACGTCCTCAAAATTGGGGTTCATTGATATTCCTCCGTATAAAGTGACAGAAGACGGAGAACTCGATATTGGGAAGTATTTCTTTACTGATGTATTTTTGCCTCTGTGTGGACCCAATAGTATTATTAACAAATCAATAGTTGTCCACAAGGAAGAATTTGGTGCTTCAAGACTGTCATGTGCCAATATTATCCAATATAAGCCGAAACAAAGATCTAGAGCATAATCTCATCCAAAATTAAATCTCATCACTTTTGATTAGATTAATATACTTTTTCAATCAATAAAATTTATTGACAGTCATTAATCAGATTTTGAGTTTGTTTATAATATTTATAAAAAAATTAGTATTCGACACAGTTATTTCGAGTACTTCATATCAATTTTTCAATTATGATCTACAATGAGTTTAACCAACACTTTAACGATCTATTTGTTATTTAAATAAATATTAGAGGAGAAACTTCATAAATGATTAAATAATATCATCAGCTCATAAATGCTTATTAATATTATTTTCTAATTTGCTCATAATTCAAATAATTTAATCAAAAATCAAATTTGTATCCCTCTATATTAACAATAACTTCAAAATAAAAAGATTAAATACTAACCATATTATGAAAATATTGTTCATTAGTTAAATTTGACATTGATAAATTTTTAAAAATGAAACTAGTTTATTTCGAGAGCTATCATTTTTTAGTCAATTATTCTCTAAGAATTCCTTCTAAGGATTTGAAAAAATTGTTTAGAAATTGATATATGATAGATATTTTCAGAACTTTTGGATGTCTTTAGAATGTCTTTAGAACTTTTGGTGTGGTAGCAACAACTCAAAAATATGTCAATTAATTAACCGATTTTATTTATTTTACTCGATTTTTATTGATACGAATCGATCCTATTTTTTCAGAAATTATATTATTTATTTGGTTTTATAAAAACTATTTGGACACGAGATTTTTTAAGAGCAGCCGATCTAAAGATTTAAATTTTTTGAATAAGTTTTCAAACTTTAAAATAGTCTGTGAATAGAATTTGTTTTATACCTTTAATAAGATGTGACAATTCTTTGAATATTAAGATTATACGAAGCTATGCAAAGATTTGTTGAAATATTGAAAATATTGCAAATTAATGATATAATTAAGATAAGTCATATCCTGCACCCCATATAATGAATTAAAAGTTGAAAAACAAAATTGACATGATTTATAAAGTTATGTCGCAAGAACTATACTTTGAGTTCACTGAAAAGTGATTGAGCCTCTCTTAAAGTTAAACAATACATATTGTATTCATATTTTGAAATTTTTTGAGAGCGATTCAAGATGTCCAAAACCTATTTGCCCTAATTCTGTAATTTAATACTCTAGAAGGCATGTTAAGTCTATTTTTAGTTCGAATCATTACGCAAATAAGAGAAGATATAAAAGTAAAATTGATTTAAATCTTATTAACAATACAAGACTATATTTTTAAAAAAAGTTCTTTGCATCAAATTTAATTGAGGTTGAACATGGACAGGTTAGGGTGAGCCCAAATGGACTTTGGTCGGTTTCATATTAAAATAAAAGTTAAAATAGTAACTCATAGTCATATTATTCTTATTAGTTTTTACATTTTGGTTCAAAACATTGGGAGTTCAGACACTGCGAACTGTAATCTAATTAAGAATCATAATCACCGAATAAAAATTCAATAATTTTATACAAATCTCGTTCATATTAAGATATTAAATTAAATTACAATTCAATTTTCAATCAACTGAGCAATGTTCTGATCTATTTCTCTCAAATAATACACTCATTTTTCACAGATGAGGGAATTTGAAATTGAAAAGCTTTTAGCCATAAAATTTGCATAATTGCAAATAAATAAGCAAAAAAAATATTTTAATTAAAAAATTTCATTCAACTTTGAATATAATCATTTGAGAATTAGTAAAATTTATGCCCACTCAATATAATTACAATAAGTACATAATGATTGTTTGAAACCTAGTTTAAGCGTCATAATCCACTTAATTGGCGTGTTTTTTGTTATCTACTTTTGCTATAATAATTATTCAATTCAATGAAATTATCAGTTTTAAGAAATGCTTTAGTGAAGGACATGTCCCAGAATTCATTAACTTGGGAATAGTTTGCAGCAACTTTTGAATAAGATGTAAGTTTTAATGGAAAATAACAGGAACAAAAAGTCAAAGTGCAAGAATGGGTGAATTTCGCGCATATAAAAAAGAAATTGATGGCATACTTTTATACATTTAAGAATTGGTTGCTAACGGTCTAAAAATCTATATTTTTTGCAAAAATTCTCAACTCTTAATACAATGCCCATTTCAGTGAGTGATCCAATTCTTGGAACTGATGAAGATGCAGATAAGTATTTGGATATGTGGAAGAAGCTATGGTCAGTGCGCGACACTGCTTGGCATTTAGAAAACAGACACCCGTAAGGGATTTCTACTTTTCCTCCTTATTTTGGAAAAAACTTGAAATTAATTGTTTGGATTTTTAGAATATTGGTTAAGTATAATGATATGCTTATTGGCACTCAGAACAATTCTGAAAAAAAGCGTTTATTATTTCCACTCTGTGGTAAAAATCTCGATATGAAATGGTATGTCACAATTTTTTCTATTCAATAACTCAGATTATCACAGATTATCACAGATTATCGCTCATAAAAAATCAATTAAGTATAGATTGAAGTTCAGATACTAATATACATTTGTGGCTAATTTTTTTGGAAAAGGAATGTTAGCGATAAGAGTTTATGGTATGCTTCAATCGAAGTAAAAATTTCTCATTTATATATCATTTTTCGCTTCAAACTTTACAATTATCTCAAGTTCTAAGAGTTGAGATCAAGATCAAAAAGATTTTCATTCAACAAATCAAACATGTTGTAAAAAAATAAAACATTTTTATTTATTTAGCCTTTATTTAAGTTTTTCTTATAAATCGAGTTCTTGTCAAATAATGCAATTTAAATGTTGATCAATTCAATTTTTATATTTTAATGCATATTTATAGGCCCAGAATATTAACATTCCTTTTCAAAGTATTCATAAAACTTCTAATGAATGATAAAAACTTGAAAAATAGTTTCAAATTTTGCACTTCATCTTTGTTTATTTGATTTTTCAATAAGTACTCTTATCTATTGCCAAAAACTAAAATAATAAAATTAAAAATTTTGAGGAAAACACTTGAAAGAAAACTAGTTCAGAAATACGAATTTTAGTATGCATTTGGTTTCAGTTCTCTTTCCACAGATATGTGAAAGTGAAAACATAAGTTCAACAAATACTTGAAATACATGTTTTCATAGATGGGATCAAAAAGGGATTGAAGAAAAAGTTTTGAAAACTTTGACTTTTCTGTTTATTTTGAATAAAAACTTGGAAATTGAATGATTTATATGGGAACAGGTTTTGGGAACAAGGACATGAAGTCTTCGGAGTGGAGTGTGCAGATGAAGCTATTAATGACTTTTTCGCTCTTAATAAAATACCGTTTACGAGTTCAGACACATATGACTCAATTGATGGAAAAGTAATTGAAGTAAGATTTTAGGGATTTGCATAAACTTCATTTTTCAAGGTTTGTTTCAATTTCAGACTCCGGATAAAAAATTGAAGATAATACAGACCAATTTCCTAAAGCTTGACAGGTTTGACAAAATTTCTACACAAATCATGCAATAGATAAATGAGTCTAATTTTATGTGACAATTAGTCCTCTATTGAACAATACAATTGAAGCAGTTTGGGATAGAGGTAGCTTTGGAACCATAACTTATGCAGAACAAGTGCTTTATGCTCAGACTATGAAGCGTTTATTAGGACCTCAATTTCGATATCTACTCTTAGTTCTTGAGTTTGATGAGAAAGTATTCCCGGGACCGCCTTTCAGTGTTTCCGAAGATCGCATTCATCAATTGATGGGTTTGTCAATTAAATCTCATCTCAATCTCAATTAAAACTCATTTCTATTTGAGTTCTATACTTTTAAATCATTTTTAGGAGATTTTTGCAACATTGAGAAACTTGAGAGTACACTACCAGACCATTTGCAACTCTATCAGAAACATATGGGAGAACCACTTGAAGTGCGAGAAACTGTTTATATGTTGACTAGAAAAGAGTGAATTGCAGTGAAATTGAGGGCTAATTTAGTATCGTTTCAAAGATAACATACTATTTCTTCTCAAGAGAATCAGTTTACATCAGTTATTACTTAATAATTATGTATTTCATCAAATAAATTAAAATTCTAAAATATTAAGAATAACTATTACTTGTAAAAAACTTTCTTTAATTTCATAGAATTGAAGTTATGTTTGAATTAATGAAATAATAAACAAAAATTGAATAATCATTTTGACTTGAATTCGAAAAAATCATTAACCTTGAGCTCAAAGATCTCATCTCATATTGACTACAAATTAAAAGATAAAAAATTCAATGATTTGAGTAGACTTTTAGAATAGTTCTTAGAGCACAAAATACAGTAGTTGTGCATTCGTTTTCATTTAATGTTTTGCTACAGTATAAAAAAATTAAATCAATATTTCCTGCATCAATAGACAAATATAAATGAAAACTTCAATTTGAATATATATTAAAACATCCAAAAATAGATTAAATCTAAGAAACTTCATCTGAATTAATCTGAATTTTAGTAAAATTTCTCAGAATCAGTCGAAATGCAGATTGAAATGAATTATTTTTCTCACAAATCTTGTGATTAGTGAAACCACATATTTATATACAAATGAAAATAATTATTTAAACAAAACTCATTCAAACAAAACAAAATTTTAATAAAAGATTTTAATTATATAATCAATGATTGGCTAACTTTTGAACGAAAATATGAAAATATTAATTAATTAATTGAATCACAGTTTAAAACTATAGTAATTGATAAGAAGAGTTGAATGCATGCAATTTAAGAAAATAAATAATCCATCACTTAAAATAAGTATTGGTTCAGTTTTCAGTTCAGTTAAGTAATAAAGAAATTGAATGAGACATTTGACAGCCAAATAACATTTGTTTTAAATTATTATAAAATTAATTCATAGTCTTTCTAAAAGATCAATCAATTTGTTTAATATGTGGCCCATTATATGGCAAAGAGTCACACCAGTAATCTTCTGGTGGATCGCCTTCTTCTAAAAGCCAAGTGATATCTCGTTGTAATTGTTTGTCAAAAACAGTGGCAATCATTTTATAGTAATGACATTCTCTGTTTGAACTATAAGGCGGTGCGAGAATCTGAAACATATGAGTCAAGTATTCAGTTATAAAGATTTAATAGAGTCATAAGTCATATTACGTCTAAAATAGCTGCCGGACCACCAATTGCTATCACTTCATGAATATTACGGTCATTCGGAGTTAAAACACATACGTCTTGAGCCTTACTATCAATGGTTGTGTTGCCATTATGTATAGTCGGAACTATTCATACATTTAATTATAAAATCAATTAATATATTATTCAATTAAATTAAATATTTTTGTGCAAAGAAATCCAAATCTGAAGAAAAGTTGAAAAATTAAAATTTTGTCACAAAATTGCAGTAAAAATATAAAAAAATCAAAATTAAAAATTTCATTTGATATTGGATTGACGGGTTTTTAGTAAATACAACGATTATGATTAGTGTAGAGCATAAGCTAAGCTCAAGCTCACAGCTATGAGCTTCCGTTTATTCTGATTATTTAGAAACAAAAGCAAAAATATTTTAAAAGGTATTTCCAATCTTTAGATGAAAATTTCTAACTCAACCTCTTAGATATCTAAACTAAAACCGTCATTTTAAATCATATGAACAATCTTTGTGTATCGAAATGAAAGTTGAGATATTTTTCTTACTATAAGCTTAAGCTTAGGGTCACAAGCTCAAAGCTCGAGCTAAAGCTCAAAGCTCGAGCTAAAGTTCATGCAAAGTGAGCTTATGCTCTTCACTAAGTATGATATTGTGACTCAATTTTATATGTGGCTAAAAGATTGAATAATTTGATTGAATTTTTTGCAAACCATAACTGGTTATAGAAATTAGTTTATTGAATGAATGAAACCAACTTAAATCTGAACAGTTGATTAACCAATTGGGTTGAAAATGAACTGTTTTGATACCTTCAATACCCTAAATGTGATTAGAGTAACTCATTTCACTATGAGTTAGCATTAAACCTATTTTGGAATGTCAAACCTGTCCTCATTCACCCTAAACTAAAGTTACAACTGGTTTTAGTTCTGGTTAAACATTCAGAGCATTTT
>JAQFZT010002816.1:0-10649 GCA_034696325.1 Camisiidae sp. | reverse complement strand
CTGAACTTTGGACTGAACTTTGCATTTTGATAAAAAGCTGATAAGTATTGTATAGTATTAGTGAGATTATTATGAAAACATTTTTGTAATTCAATATAATCTCAAAACTGAACAGTAGGAAAGATATCAAACATAAAGTGAGATCAATCTTCACGGCAGACACCTCTAACACAATATGCTTATATATATTTATATGTACTTATAAAAGCATATTAAGTTAGAGATGTCTGCCGTGAAGATCGATCTGACTTTATGTTTACATAAAAATGAGTGTTGACTTATATAATCATGAGATGTCAGTAATGTTAGTGTATTGAAAATGTCAATAGGTTTGAGGTTTTCCAATGAGCATAACTTGTTATGTTATATCAAATATATGTGCGAATAAGTTATGCCTTTCAAAGCCATAGCCATTGTTTCCGCCATTATTGGGTTATTATAAATGATTTAAATTTCAATCTAATAAATAAATCAATTACTCATCAATTGTTTTCTTTGTTCTCTCAAAATAATTATTGATGTTATTTATATAATTGATGTGACGATAAAAGTATTTTAGGAAATAGTGTTAAAGACATTAAAAATAGATGAATTGTGAATGTGATGGCATTGACGGCAACACATTCTGCACAACATTCACACTCATTACAAGGTATGAAATATTTCTAATAATTATTAGTTAATCAATCATTTTAATTATTATCTCTAATCATTTCTATTCATTATATTCTTTTCATTAGTTATGTTTTTAACCAAAAGAAAACGTCAATTCATTTTTCAATTTATTATTTTGATTACTAATCAATTTTCGATTCAAATCTAATGACAAACTTTTATTATTTAATGTTTCAATCATTTTATTCATATAATCGTGTCAATAAATCTTTCAATTATTCATCATTTTCTAGGAATAGTTTAAACACTTTTGAATATTGAATTCACAAATAAAAAATAGATTGTTTTGATAACTTTGAAAAAGGGCTTAAATATTAATAACTTAATAAATCTATTGAAAAGATTAATCCTTTATTAATATCTTTTCTATAATTAATGAATTGACGGATAAGAAAAGGCACGAAATGTTAGAATTGATTCAATTATTGCCAAATAATATGCAAATCACAAATCGATTGAAACAAAGATTACATTTGATTATACTTTTTAAATAATGTTTTATAGTTGTAATTATTGTTAATTCAATTAATTGATTATTCATTTGTTTTTAATACTTAGGCAACGAAGTGAATAAAGCTATTAAAAAACGTAAACAAGAGTTTCGAGAGTAAGTTATGTTTAAGAATATTTTCATTTTTAAACTAATAGTTATTAAATACAATTAATCTTTACTTAAAGTTTTAATTCAATTTATTATTCAATTATTGAAAATATTTTAAAAGATTGAGATAAGAGTGACTTTTATAGTGTCGAGAAAATAATGAGTCAAATGAATGACAATATTTGAATTCTTTAAATTAGTTTATATTTCATGAACTCTAATAATAAGTAATAATCAAATGTTTGAGAAAATAATTTTTCATTCAATTGAGAATAAGTTCAATGTTTTCATAATGTTTCATAAAGTATTGAAACACATGTATTTATTAGACTCATTTTTGAAAATATTGCAAAACTTCAATAATTAATGTGAATGTAACTAAATATTTAGAGTTTTACAATTCAATTCTTTCAGAAATATATATCAAGTTTTTAATGTTTTTCAAAATTTTCGGAATAGTCGAGTCTCGAAGCAAATGAACTTTTGATTAAAACTTGAGAATTTAATACCTCTAGTATTTATCGTTCTTTTACTTCATATTTATGTGATAACTGAAAGTGAAAAAACCAAAATTTCTAATTTTATTAGTTTTTAAGAATCGTCTCTAAAAGTTTGAAAAGTTTTGTGCAATAAAGCACTCAAAATGTTTTTTACTTTATGATTCAAATTTTTCAAATATTAAGATGTTTTTGATAACACAAATTTATATTTCTCTTACAGCAAATCATTTTATTTGTGATCAAATTCAGTCCAACTTTTTTTTCTAAGCTTTTATTTTTATCCCTTTTTTTTATTCAATATAAAAGTTTTTGCTTAAAATGTCTGATATATCACAAGCAAAGATTGTATATTTAATGGAAATATTATTCAATTTATCCAAAAAGATAAATTGTTATTAGAGTTCTTCAATATCTTGCTATTCGTATCGCAGATTGAATTTGTTATAAAAAATTTAAAGCAATAGATCTTATTTTGTTTTTGAGAATTGTGAGAGTTATAGATTGGTTTATGATAAGAAAGTTATTTGAATTAAATGTAAAGTGGAATGAAATGAAAATATTTGGTCGCAATTGAAAGCAATAGAAATTGTTGGATAAGTTGAACAATACAACAATAGCATTGAAAGTCTGTCACCTTAACTATACCTACATTAATATATAGAGACAATAAGTAGGCAAACCTTCGACTTGACTAGTTTTGACTGTTTTGATTGGTGTATCGACCGGTTTTGCAGTTGAACAACTTGGCCGTAGCCGTACTGCCAAAACAGAAACCAATGCACGCTTTTAGTGATTTGCCTTTCAATGCTAGTCCACACACTCTCACATGCTCTCAGTCTAATGTGTGTGACGGCGATGTTGTTGATGCAGTTGAAGTGTCTGTAAGTACTGGAAAGTAGCTCTATGTTAGAGTAGTAATACGTGAAGCTATACTTTCCCACACGTACTAATACACCGATTTTCGCGCTTTATTTTACGTTATCCGTGGTTTAAATTCTGGTCATATAGTTTGCATCGCATTCTCTATTCTCTATGTGTTTGTGTGTGACGTCTTTCAGATACTTCTTGTGATATTCTTTCCATTAAGTTTTGGTTTTGTGGTCAATTGCACTTCTACTCATCCCATTCATCTCTCAACTATTAGATAATAATCCACTAATTTTTGCGTTTATTACTCAAAATTGCTTTCAAAAAACTATTTTTCTTCAAATTTATCATATTTTGTGAGTTTAATAAAGACAACAACTTTGAATAATTACACTTCTTCTCAATACTACCGGATATTTAAATAATATTGCATTTGAATTGCAAAGTAATTTTGCTTATAATATGTTTGCTTATGCCGGACCTCCTCATTACACTCCACCCACACCTCCTTATATTAATTCGTGTGCAATCGGCCCGCAATCAAATACAAATGTTTCTGTCCCTATCACTCCTTCAAATACTCAAACCAAAAAAAGAAGATTTGTGTAAGTCATCACTCAATTTATTAATTATCTATTAGTCCTTATTATTATTTATCAATCGTTTCACTCCATATTAGTCTTCAAACTTAAAGATGGTTTCATTGCATATAAAGCTAATTAGTGTTCGTTGTCTGCAATGTTTTCTCACATTTTAGCTCAAAACTAGAAATTGTGGGTTTTCTAAATGATTCATAATTAATGCTTATTATGAGTTATTAACTTAACGACTTGTAGAACATTAATAACGAAGTTATACAACTTAAAGATTAATTCATTAAATAGTTAGTTGAAAATCTTATTATTAATTCATATGAATAAATGCTTACATAAATTAAAGTTAACTGTATTTAGTTTCATACTTGAAAACTCAGTTAACATGATATTGAAAATTGAAATAATTTCAAAAATTAATATGAATATTAAATACTTTAACTATTAGTTTATAGTCTAAAATCCAAACATTACACTATAAATTAGAATCGTTTGTTTTTTGGGTTAGAAAGTATTATGTACTGACTTGTGATCAGAATTAAAACAACGCATCACTTCATTATCTACAGACTCTAGCAGTATATCATGTATTTTATTAGCAATTCATAAGTCATCTATTCGTTACATTGTATTTGTAGTGTTTGTTGAGGTTTAAAAAAGTAAAGCCAATGTTTAATAAGTTTAAAAAGAATTATAGCAACTTTTCTCAAAATCAACTCAACTATAAAACTTCCAAATACTCTAATTTAATACAATTTTCTCAAATGAAAGAATGCGTTAATGAAATGTTTTAATACTGTATAAATATTTTCTAATTTGAATTTAATGAAATGCAATTTCCTATAATTATGGGTATTTTCGTGTCTAAATAACATTGAGAATCATTTAAAGACTTATTCTCAACAATATTTATGAGAATTCTTATCTGAGTTCTCAACAGCTTAAACATAATACTTTTGGCTCTCGATTCACAGATTTATGATAACTGTTACCATTCATTAGTATGTGTGCCATGTATTCAGTGTGACGTTTTTGGAACAAATTTTAATCTTTTTAAAGAATTCCGATTTAAATTAAATTCAGAAAAATTTATCTTTAAAGTAGTTTTTCAAAAAATGCATTTCATTTTGTTTAAATGCATAGAAAATGGTGAGACTTTCAAGGGTTTCAAACTTTATCTTTAATCAACTCAAAGGACACATAAATCCATTTTAATGTTGAATTAAGTTTTATTAAAAATTCGTGAAAATAATATTTATTAATCACATATCACTCCAAATATTGTTTATTAGAAATTATTATTGTTTTCCTCAAACGAATCAAGTATTCATTGAGAACAACATTCTCAACATTGAATGAATTTATCCATTATCTTATCTTAATATTATTTAAGTAGAGTTTTATTTGAACTTTAAAATTAACATTAAGAAAATATTAATATTTAGAAATGCTAGAAATTTAGGATAGAGTACAGTTCACAAACTTATAATGTGTTTTTAAGCTCACAAGTATTCATGAGTTATGTGTTCAAGTATATTAAAATCATTAATCTTTAAATGAATTTTATTGATTAGAGTTTAAGCACTCAAAAAATGGTTGAACACTTTTTTACCGCATCCTATTTGGCAAATATGAATTAGTCTCAAAAAATTTATGCAATTACCCAGACTTTAAGTGGTTTATCAAAATCGTCTGCAAAGAGAGGGAGAACATTAAAGTTAATCAAACTATAGCTGAGGGCCATTAAATTCATTTAGAACTATATGTTTTCAATAAGCATATCAAGTATTTCACATCGATTTCATCAATCAATCAATACATCAGTTCGTGAATGCTCTTCCAATAAGTCAATCTAATTTTGCACATTTTTCAAAATATTTCTAAATTCCAATTGATTTTTTCGAGCCAAAAATGCAAAAAATTGTGCTTTATTTGTATATTTAATATGTATTGACTTGATTTTCATTGTATTTCTCAAATGATTGACTTCACTTCAGCTAATTTGGTGGCTATTTATAGGTTATTCAATCAACAAATTAAAATCATTGGTTTGAAAAAATTATTAAGATTTGATGGTATTTTAGCTATAAATTTGATTTAACTATAGTTTAAATGATTTTTACCACTTTTTCTCAATATTTCCTGAATATATATATAAGTTATTCGTTTGAGAAATTTATTATAATTTAAAGCAGAAGTCAATTATTAAAGTGTTTGACTCCTAAAATAAAAATCATGAAAAGTATTTGGAAGTTTTTAATTAAATTTAAGTTTAAGCTTGAGTTTAGAAAAAAGGTTTTATTTTGAAAAACATACGAACATGAATTTTATTTATTCATTTGTATGTAATTTATCATAATTTTTGAACATTCAAATTGATAAAATCACTCAATCAATCAAAAAAGTATTCAAATACATTTTTCAAATTGATAAATCAAAAAGTAAATTAAATTTTATGAATTATAAAAAATTGATGATCAATACATAGTTGAAAATTGAAAACCTTTAAGAAGTTTCCCCAATATTTCACTTGAAGGCCTTTCTGTTGATAGCAATGTTGGACTCTATTATAAAAGCTTAATCTTTATTAATTTTTCAGTGACTACAATATAGTAAAGTAGTATTAACTGAACTTAATCCTAATTTAATGCATTTCATTTGGTTCTATACAAATGTTAAATCTATTAAAAGCTGAAATAATTATTGGTTGGTTTGCTTTCAAACAGACTAATATATTGGCAAATCATGACTCCATAAACTAAATGATTGCCAACTCATTCAAACTTTTTGATTACAGGTTTAACTCAAACGTTTCCTCTCATATCTCATCTATTCCTACATAATGATTGTCACTAATTGTTTATATAATAACTAATGAATTTTTTCATTTCCTTAGGTTTTCATTATAATGAATCTAAAAATTTAGAAACAATTAGTTATGCATAAGTTATATAGCAATCAAATATTTTATTTCAATGTGCTGTAGGTATACATATTTCCTCTAAAGCACATTATTTTCAGCCATTCATTTCATGCAAATCAATATCTTATATCAAACATTTTTTCATATCAAAGTAGCTTTATATCAAGTTTTTATCAATTAATTCACTTTTAATTTAAAAAACTAATCTTATTCACCAAAATATGTATTTATTGACAATTGAACTTTTGACAAAAGGATTTCAAATAAAGAAAATTTCTCAGTTATATATGCGGTCTTTCATTAAAAGCGATTTATTTCAAAAATTTTATTGCTCTGCAAAAAAATATAGTTTTTTTCAATGATAAATTTGATACTTTTGTTGACTTTAATCATTCCTTCACTTATGAATGTTATAAATGACTTGATTTTGAGTTGAAACCCTTTAGAATATTCATTTACCAAAACAAGAGGATCAATAAATTGATAGAATCTCTAAACTACAAAAGTATCTCAAATCTATGACCATTCGAAGTCAGTTCAAAGTTTCAAATATTTATAAGTTTCAATGTGTTTATATTAATTTCATAGATTCTTCAATCAATATTTTTTGACAGATTTTTCAAACAATGTTTTTTAGGAATTTATTAGAATTCTTTATTATCTAATAATAACAAATGATTATAAGTTAGTGAAAATCTCTCATAGGAATGAATTTGCATTTAACTGATTGAAACGCATGTATTCAATTTGAATTTCTTGTAATAATTTGGAAAACTGAAACCTGAATTAACAAAAATCTTGTTAAGTTGAACAATAATCGTGAATATTTGATACTTTAGGACTAATAAAATTGATATCTAGTGAACGTGTTTCCAATTTGGTTAGTGAGCTATGTGTGTGTTCGTCAAAATGATAACCACATGTAATTAAACTCTGCAGCCTTTGATGCGGATATCTTTATATTAAAAGAAAAGTATCCGAAACGTATGTAAAAAATACAAAATTTCTAATATCAAAAAAAAAGAATTAAAAAATTTTCTAAACGATTCTCAAATTATCTTTCAATTAGCATTGAATTATTCAAAAATGTTGACGAGATATATGTATTTGCAATTCTTATAGTCTGGCTTTCATTTTTCAATTCAAAGAAACAATTTTTCATTCCTTCGATTATAATTTGAGAGTTGAGTCAAACCTGAGGCATTCTTAAGAATTAATTTATTGCTTTTGTATACTATTTGTAAGACACTATTAAAACGTTGAAATAAGTGTAATCTGTTGTTGCATTGTTTTCCTTAAATGATTATCCAATTATATGAACCTATACTCCTGTACTGCTACAATTGAGCCCTTGAGGGGTTTGTTTCCAACATAAATGTTCGTGAATATTAGTTTACCATTTATAGTGACCCGACCAGTATCCGGGTTCGGAATTTTACAAAATTGTTTTATACATATGTTAAGGTGTTTGGATATTTCGGTAATTACTTTGTCATGTTTTTCATATGCTAATTATTATGCTTAAGAATATACATAATATATTATCTGATTTTTGAATGCAAAATAAACTAATTTTGTTGAAAAAGGTTTTGCTATATTTATTGAAATTTGTTTTAAAGTTCGGATGAGGACGACACTCAAGGACCTAAATATACACGAATGGAAGACGACGGCATGCAAGACAAAGAACGATTCGCGAGGTTTTACTTAATATTAATTTATTGCTTCATTCTATCATTTCCCCAAAACTATATGTTTCTCACTTCACAATTTCATTAATGTTTAACTTGCATTTAGGGTATAAATTAACCCTATTTTCAGCTCAATTCCAATACAAGTTACTTTTTAATAAGTCATTTGCATAAATTTGAGATTTAGTGAATATTTACATATTTTATATGCTTTTAATGCTTTTTTTTAATGTCTATATTAAAACCAAATCAATTAATTATTAAGAATCAAATCTCCCTCAATATGCACGCTATATATAGTAAGTTAATTTAGAACTTGAGTTGATTCAATGGCTTGAGTCGATTCAATGGCTTGAGTCTTATATACATTTGAATAATTTCAGTAAAAACTTCAAACTTGGAGAATAACACAAAAGCAAACTTTGCGATCAGATCGAAGTGTATACGCATCTCAAAAATATCAAATAGAATAATATCCAATTGAATGTTGATTTGTTTTTTGAGTTAGAAAAGAAATAGTGAGTTCTCCTACTTATTGTCTCCTGAGATATATTTGAAACTCACATGAATTTCTCAAAGCCTTCTCTAGAATTTTGTCGGCCCCTAAAAAATAAATAATGTTATGAAAAAAGAAGTAAAAGCGTGACTTCATTCTTGATCATCAATATTATATCTTTTTAAAATATTTAAAACCACTCTTCTTTTGATAGATTATTATTGAAAATTTAGAAAAAAAATATTAAATATTAAATAATAGCAAAATTAGTTCTTTAATATCCAGAGAGAATCACAGCGAAATCGAGCGGAGGAGAAGAAACAAAATGACCGCTTATATAACGGAGTTATCAGATATGGTACCGACTTGTAGTGCACTGGCACGAAAGCCCGACAAACTGACCATTTTGCGTATGGCAGTCGCACACATGAAATCTTTAAGAGGTTAGTACTCATTCTTTACTCATTCTTTAATCATCTTCAGCTAAAGCTGTTGCCAAATAGCAGAGTATTGTGCCTTTACTTTGATTTTTTGCATAACGCAAAATACAAATGTGCGTATAGTAACACACGTATTATCGTGTACTGTACTGTACTTTAGGCCAAAAACTTGCTCTATTCTATAGCAATGATGAGCGCTTGTGTTACACTCCAATTGGTTTTGGCTGTATTACACTCTACTATAGTATACCCTCAGCTTTACTCAATAGTTAAAGCTTTTTATTCGCATTCGCGGTAAAAGTATTGATTTTAGTGATGGCTATGATGGCTATGTCTAACATTCCATTTCTCTTTACTGCATATTATGTGAGTTTGTGTGTAATGTGTTCGATGTGTAGGAGTGAATGTATTGAGAGTATTGAGTGCATCACTGTTCCAAAAAATAGAGAACTAAACTCCAGAAAATATCTGGAAATGATTTTCTATATGACTGCTAGTTATGAGAGTTGTGTAGAGTGACTGTTACTGTTATAAATAAAGCTAATTTATATGAAACCAAGTAATAAATATTTGATTGAGTTGATGGAAGAGACCATCAATAACATGTCATGACTATCTGACGTTTGAATAATCAAACCATTAGATATTCTTTATTCGGAGCGAATAAATGCAATTTTCGCAGTCAGTTAATGTTTTTTCAGAGAGAAAGAGAAATGAACCCAAAGAACAACTTCAATCGCGTTGATTACTTTTGGGGTTTATTTCTTTTTAAGTCTGAACAACTTTTCCCTCCATATATCTTGCGTTCTATTCTCTTAACGCTTTTGTTTCCCATCGTTTGAAAGAATGCTTGAGGCCCTTTGTTTAAACCCATGTCACTCCAACATTCATGTAATCTGCGGTATTCAGTAACCACTTTAAGCAAAATCCCATTTTTTCCTTTGTTTCCCAATCGTGAATAACCCAATTATTATTACTTATAATTCTAATCTCTGATCACTGTCTCAATCAACTCATTCATTCAAGTTTTAAATCGATTGTACTCATGCGGATGTATTAATATATGCTTTACTCTTACTTTCTATTCAAATACAAATATTTAAGTGCAAACCCATTTTCTTCAACAAAGTTTGCTTTCTCACAACTAATCATTTGTGTTTAATTAAATTTTCAGTTATAAAAGTTAGCTTTAATTCATTGAAAAAATATTTTGTTTCTAATAATAAAAACCGATATTCTGTGAATTTAATGAATTTTTAGAATTACTAAACTTTGTCGTACACTAAACATAAACTAACAATACGAGTCAATACATTTCATTGATTGTGTTCTCGTATAAAGTAATCTAAACTTTGCATTTTTCATTATATTTGCACAAATTATTTGTATAACATTCGTTCTTATTTAGTCTCCTATTTTTAAATACTGCTCTACGGCTTATTCGAAGTTCTTTATGGGTCACAAAAGAGCGAATAAATGGAAATATGCCTTTTGAGCACAGACTCAACCTTAAAATCAATAAAATATGTATAAATATATAAATGTATAGTTATATTATTCGGTTTTTTGTATTATCACAACTTGGGAACCATTGATTCGAACATTGCTGATAATTTTATTATATAAGTTAATATTTCTGATCAAATAGTTTTTTGATTTAATATTTGACTTGAAAAGTTGATGGTTTGCATTGAATGAATTGTAAGATTTTGGATCTGGAATTTTTCTGCTGATGATTTTGTGGAGAATTGATGCACTCAAATATTCATATTTGGTTTTTTGCATTATTTTTAAGTGTGTAGTCATTCTAATTGATAGGTTTGAGCCCACGAGAAATTCAAATGATTTGAGTTGATAACAGAA
>JAQFZT010002815.1:0-10650 GCA_034696325.1 Camisiidae sp. | reverse complement strand
CTTCATCTCATACAGAAAGTCTGACACTAAAGTTTTTAGCAGATAATGCAATGAAAACGGGTCTTAATACCCTGAATTTTTGTGATCTGGCATGTGGTAGTTCACGCTATTTGGTGGACTCGATAAAAATCTTCTATGACAATAGATCAGCTCTGAAGATGAGATTGATTCAGCAGTTTAGGTGTAATTCTGCATCTTCTTGAAAGATATGCGATACCGTCATATGCGTGTAACCTTTGATAAGTGACACATCCAAAAAATTTGGTGAATTTTATCACAAAATGATGGAAAATTTTTTCTTTATATCGATTTGATCTTATCTCTATTGGGAAGCGCGTGGCTAAAATTTTCAGCTCGCGACAATACAACTTGAAAATAAAACCAAATAATTTCAATAACTTAAATTACAATATAATCACAAGCATTATATAAGTTTAATTGATCTCCAAAAATTTCAGATCTTTAATCTGATTCTTATAAATGATTGTTGATATATTGGATAACAATTAAATTATTTTCATTGTATTACTTGTATCAAAATGTGAATGAAATGATAAATAAATAAGTGCTGAATACATAAATTAATTTGAAAGTGAGCACATTTTATGAAAAAGTATTGATTATATCTTCAGTATGACATTCAAAATAATCACTAGTAAAACATAATTCTCTAGATCATATCTCTAGATCAAATCTATAATACGAAAGTTGATCCCATAGAAGCGAAAATAGTTTTCATTCAATAAATATCTATAATTTACAAAAATTTATTTAATTATTGAATTATAAAAACTGCTATCCAATAGCCATAAATAAATTTGCGATAATAATAGAAAATCCTCTATTGAGGCTTTAATTTACTAAAGCAAAGTCATGACATATAATAAAATTGATGAATATTTTCCTTTTTACTGCTTTTTAAATTTAAGATTACACAAGTTACGTTTAAGCCTGGTCTGGTCGGTGATCGCTTTTCATTAATAATCACACACTTCATCAGAATAAATCTTTAATTTGAACTTTCAATAAGTGCATAAGTTATTTCAATTTATCAGTTTGAAAAATAGATCAATCAATTTTAAATCACAATTATTAATATTAAACCTTCTGAATGGATAAAATTATGGAGTATTTTTTCCATTTTTTTCTCAATAATAATATGCAATAAAATTATTATTTATTTAAACCATTTTATATGAATGTTTCTGGATTGCTTCACTTAATGAAGTTTTTGATTTTCTTTACAACTTTTACTTTGAACATTCACTTATAAATGTGAAAATTATTCAATACATCAAAATCATAATCATAATAAATGTTTAATATTCACTTTTAAGAAGTGTATAACTGATTTCAATTTGTAAGTCAGAAAACTAGTTCAACCAATTTCAAAACACAATAATAATATATAACACTCTGAATAGATAAAATATATTTGTCTCAAAATTGCAATAATAATATTGAGAAGCAACATAATGATAATAATATTTGGTAGAAATATATGATTATAGTTATTATAATTTCGATTAGTCAAAATTGAAAGTTTTCCGAACAGATTGCAATCTATAAATGTTTTCTGGATAACTTCATTTGATAATGTTTTTGATTTTCTTCACACTTTAAAATATGCAAATAATAAAGAAAGAATAAAGCTTTGAATAAAATATAAAAAACTAGATTACAATTTGTTGAAGTTGACTGTATCATAAGATTTTACTCGTCGAGAAAGAAAAATATTTTTAAAAGTCCTTATTTAAAGAAACTGATATGGGCTTAAAAGACGAATCAAAAGAAATTAAGTGAAGAGTAAAAAAGATATCATACTTTATATGCTTATCAAATGAAAACAAAAATATAATTGATAAACCTGAGATAAAGTTTATAAATTATGCTGATATTCATGTTCTTATTTTGATTTTACCGATGATAACAGTATATTAATTTTGTGTAAATGTTTGTCTCAAGTGAATTTTTATTGACATTAAAAATATTAATTTCAATAATTATTAATTCATAAAGTTTTTATAATATTTTATTTTATTATTTAATTCATAAGTATTATGAATTTTGAAAGAAAAGCACATTTATTAACAAGTAAACACTTAATCGCAAAATAAAGTATAGATATTCAGTCAACTATAATGAGAATTTATTACACATTGATAAGGATTTTTTGAGAAAACAAAAGAAAAAATAATTTCTAAATAGATTAAACTTAAGATATGAAAAAATAATTTTATGATAATATATTTTTCCTTTGAATCACTTTTTTATACAAGTTAAACTTTTAATTATTTGAATGTGTTAATTTTCTCATAAAATTATCATGATAAAAAATTCTCTCTAGCGATGAAGCGTATCATTTTTTCAAAATGTGTCTTATTCTTAAGAAAGAAATACTCTCTAAAAACTCTGTTCTCGAATTTATTCTCCTAATATTTTTAAAAATTTTAATGTTCATAGATTCACATTAAGAATTTTTTTTAATAAACTTAATACAGTAATTATCTTAAGACTATAATACTCTTGAAACTACTCAATTTTTCCATAAATCTATCGAAATCATAACACTTGTGCTAAAAAGAAATGATTTTTCTCTAATTTACTTAATTTCTATACTTGTTACCTATTTTTCAACGTCCCCAATAGACAAATTGCTCTCAGTAATCAGATGACCTTAAAACTACTGCATAGCTTGAATTATTCTATACTTAAATTATGACACTTGTCAAACTTGAGGACTTAAATTCATTCATATCAACCCAAAAATTATCAATCCTTTCATAAATGACAGCTTTTATTCTTAGTCCATAGTATTTAATCAATTAAACCATAAGATACTTAACAGTAGATTTGCATTCAATATTTTCTGCAATGATAGGAATTCCGGTGAGACCAGATTTTTAGTTAGGTTCCGGGGGGCTAGAATTCAGCGCCCTTGATCATTTACTCTGCTTGGTGAGTTGAATCGATTAATGCCCTTCATGAACCTCCCCCCCCCAACCAGATCAACCAGCGGGTGACCGGAATTTCGGCTTTCATAGAACAGTAATCATTTTGATTAATTACATGAATTATTATTTTAAGATTATATTTTTTGTGAATTTTTATAGGTTAATGAAAAATATAATTTGAGAGAAAATTACGACAATCTTTAAATGAAATTTTCAACAATTAAAAAATTAAGTACGTTAAAATTTTTTAGAAATATTAGTAAAATCAGAATTTTTGATGTAATTTTTTCAGTCTATATCCCAAACTTCACAATCAGGAAATATTATCTTAATTTTAGATTTGAAAATATACAGTTTAAATTAAATTATTTGTTCAGTTTATATCTGGCTTTTGTGATCCGGATTGTTTAATGAGAATAATAGATGGATAATTATATAGAAATGTAATACATATATTACTTCCTTTTCAAAAATTATATGTAATGATAAAGTGCGTCATTATCATTAATTCTGAACGCTCCAAACAATTATTAATTTTTATATGATATTCCCATTAAAGCAATATTATGCTTGAAGGAATAGAAAATTGATCAAAAATTGATTGATGTCTTCTTGATGATTATTTTTATTGTCTCGTTTTTGTTCAGTTTAAAAATTAATGATAATTAAGTAACATGCTCATCTAGGAAAAATGCTTAATGCTATTTTAGACTTTGAAACAAATTTATTAACTATCAGTGGAACATGACCATTTAAAAGATTTGTTCTTCTTGTCCTTCCTCATGTCTGCAGCAAACAATACTTTAATTGTTGAATTTTAATGCTATTGTAGTGTTTAATTGTTGTTAAAATTATGATTTCGTCTTTCGTAATTTAAATTCAATTTAAGTGATCATACAGGCGAATGATCTTTTTCTATAAAAAAATTTCATCATCTGAAAAATCATACACTTTCTGTATACAGGAAAAGTTAGACAGTTAGAGAAGAAAAAATAAAAATTCTTATTTAATGTAAAAATAAATGGATGAAAGATTTTTTGTTCATTCAACTAAAGCCATTCTTAAGTGTTCAATACCCCGATCTGTTATTAACTTATTGTATTTTATTACAGCTATGCGTTGATGAATGAAGATTATTAAAACTTTCTATCACTTGTAGAAACTCAAAGGATTTTTTAAAAATTCCAGGAAATTTCGTACTCATGTGAAATTTGATGTTAAATCGAAATTTGTAATTTTTTTTTTAAAAATGAAACCTCTAGGCGTTCGATCCATAGAATTGCTTTATCCATGAAAATTCATAATATTAGGACATTTTCTGTGAAGATAAATAATATATAAAACTTTTTAGCTAACGAGTAAGAATTCAAATTAGTTACAAATTTTTATGTAGCTATTCATTTTTCTTACTGTAGACACAGGAAAAGTGATAATTTGTATTAAAATTTAGGGAAGTAAATAAAATTCTAGCTTTCATTACAAAAACATAATCTTTTTTAATTAATTTTCGTTCAATGCCTTATAAAGACTTT
This sequence comes from Camisiidae sp., assembly GCA_034696325.1. NCBI lineage: Eukaryota > Metazoa > Arthropoda > Arachnida > Sarcoptiformes > Camisiidae > Camisiidae sp. The sequence continues at coordinate 6,164 of JAQFZT010002815.1, read as the reverse complement.
AAGTTTACATCTAACTCAATATAACTTTCCCATAATAAATTTGAGTGGTGGAGTTGGTCGTGAGATATCAAATTTTATCAATATTTAATTTGAATAATAATCATTGAGTTTAAGAACCAAATTTTGATGGAGCTTCAACTCAAATCATATAAATCTTGGATTATCATTAATTACATAAATCAGTTAATTTCCTAATTAAGACGGAAAATATTTATATAAAATAGAGAAAATATGATGACATTTTGTTTTCTTAAAATATCATTTTAAATTTCACTTAATTTCTAAATTGAATAAACATTTTATTATTTATTTATTGATATTATGAATCAATTATTTCATAATCAAAAATTGTTAGAAAAGAGTGTACAAAAAGCGTTCATTCACCTAAATACTTATTCATTTCGTTCATGAAACACGATTCATTTAATCTATCATCTCAAAAATTAGGATATAAACGTTGATTGACGCAATCATAAGTTTTAAACTTAACAACTATAACACAGATTACATTATTCAGTTCAATTTGCAATTCAATCCTTTCTCATAATAATAATAATATATTCTCAATTGTATTAATTTATTGGTTCTTTAACTTGAAAAATTGTAACTTCAACTTAAAGTATTGATAATTTATGTGACTTTAATTGGTTTTTAAAAAAGTCTCATCCAAAATGTTAAAAGACTTTTAGAGATTATCTGTAAAGTGATTAAAATGTTTGAATGTTGTGTCACATATTGTCGAGTGAGAAACAATTTAGACGTTTTATTGTATAGAATATTGAAAAGGATAAAATAAAAAATTACTTTTCTTAAAGTATAGAAAAAGTTGAACCCATTTTTGTGTTCATAATGTGAGAATTTATTATTGAAAGTTAGACCACTTCATTTGAATACTACATCAGGAGTGAAAGAATTTGAATCTTCGTTACCTCATTCATCATCAAATCAATAGACGATTTCAATAACAAAGACATTCAACGTTTAACCTCGAATTAAAAATCACAAAATAACTTGATATAAAACAAGTGATATCACTGAAAAATACAGCATTTCAAGTCATAAAATACTTCGATAATAACTAGATCAGAGCTTTTTCTTCTTAACAAAGGATTTTTCTTAATTAAGAATTAAACATAATTTTTTAATCAATGTTTTTAAATCTTTGAAATTGTTGTATAAATGTTTAGCCTCAAAGTTATTTAAAATTCGATTTTCCCGTCAATGTCTGGGAACAAATGACAAGAGGACATTAATTGAGTTAAGTTTAACAGCAATTTGATCATAAGCTTTACAGAGTCTTTTCTAATTATAAATGAAACTGTGAGGAGATTTACCAAAAGACACCTCGCGATCAAATTGGTTTTAAGCAAGAAAATATGCAACATTTTATTGAGAAAGTTTAACATAACCTCTAAACCTATTTGAATTGTGGTTTTACATTTGGAAAATAAAAAATGTCTTATAAACATTACATTAATTAACTGAATGCTGAATTCAGAGTTCAAAGTTTGGCATTTGCTATTTGAAAAAGGGAAGTATTTAAACTTTTAGACCCTTTAAAACAACTCCTTAGTTACTGAATTTAATTAACATAGGTTGTCACGACTTTACATTGGTTTGAGCATTAATAATGGGTTTAATTAAATTTAATATAAAAAATTGCTTCTATGGGCATATCTTAGTGAAATGATTTCCTAAATATATAGCCTTCTGAAGAAATGCATAAAAGTTCAGAGATTGCTTTAAAACAGTGTTTATCATACAATGGTATAAAAAATAATTTATAATGTTTAGACAACTGTATTACACAACTTCACTAACAATTATATTTTGATTATCATTATTAATAATATTACCAACAGATCTAGACTATCATTATTACCTCGAAATTGTTACTATACTATTCATAGCAAACCAAATCTCTCGATCATTTTGAAGAAAAAAAATGAATGACCATAAATAAATTTCAATAAAGAAAGTTATAAATGTTAGATAACTCATGGAGAAGGATTTAAAAATTTTATAAAGATAATAGTTAATCAAATTATAATATATAATGATTAATTTTTCTATTTGATTTTTCTATGCTAATTTTGAAATGATAATAAAAGAATATTTAAAATTATAAGTTTTAAGCGCAATCATGGATGGATACTACTAATCAATAGTATGTAACAAGTTTTTAAAACTATGATCTGAACCTTTGTTCTTGTTAAATACTAATGCTTTTATTTCTACTGTATGAAGTATTTCTACTTTGAACGAGATTAAATGTCACGATTTTGTACTTATATAAATATTTATAATAACTTTCTTCTTATTTATTTGCAAATGAAAATCTACAATTAATTATCAATTATTGCAGATAAATTTTCAGTGTTTTGTAATTTATTTGAATCAAAATAAGTTAGAAAACGAAAGAAAATATAAAACAGCCTCAAATTTTGGAAGTCTTTATGAATAGTTTTTTTAATTTGTTGATAATAACCAAGATCAATGTGTTTTTTGTTGTTGAAAGAAGCTGTCAATTTTGTTCGCAATCATTTTAATTAATAAATCTAATTCTTATATTTATATTAATTGATATTAATATTTTACTAGTTCTTTCACAAAATATAATTCTATATGAATATATTTTTGTATAGACTTTAACATTGATAGACTTAATGCTAAAATTGTTATGCAAAATCTCAATTACAGTATTAAATCTTTCTTTCAAAAATTAATATCAGGATCAAAGGTCAATATGGGCAGCACTTTCTAATCTTCTATTACTCAATTACGTAAATATAAAAATATATAAATTAATGAATTATATGCATAGGGTGGCAGGCGATTGACCTAATGCCGTTTGACCTAAAGCCGTTTAACCTAATCCTGACCTAATGCTGGTTGAGCTAATTTTAAAATATAAGTAAACTGTTCAAATAAATTAATTATTTAATTATTTATTTAAACATTTTATTTATATTTTCAAAAATTAGGTCAACCGGAATTAGGTCTAAAAGCGTTAGGTCAAACGGCGTTAGGTCAACCGTCCCAGACCCGATTTCATATATTCCAGTAAAGAACAATTGAGCAAAAGAAAGAGCAAACTAGTCAAAAATTAATTCATGTCATTCTTGAAGGCTACACCTCGTTTTGCCCGTTCTCAGTCCGCCCGCTCTCACTTTGCCCGCACTCTATTTTCAATCCCCTTAATAACTTATTACTAAAAAATTTATCCCATTTTCGAACTCATAAATAAACTGAAACCAATCGAAACTTCAATTAAATGAAGAGTAAAATCAAATAAGTTCATCAACAAAGTTAAAATGAAATGTCTTAAATAAAGATACTTAATTTATTCGTTCCAATTTATTATTTTGAAAATAGTAATAAACTGTAATTGTATAATTAAAAGTTAAATAAGCTTATAATGACAAAGTGAATACTTTATAAATACATTATATATTTTTATTCATTTGATATATTCATTGGTTAATATAGTTTCTTCTGGATTAAGCTTATTTCTGAGTTTGAAAATGGGATAAATTTTTTGGGAATAAGTTATTGAGGGAATTGTAAACAGGACGCGGGCAAAACAAGATGCTTCCATTTTTGAATACTTCACCCTTAAAAAGTCATTCAACTTTTATTGCTGTTTTTAATTTATTTGAAAATTTCCCGTATTATTAAGTTAATTGACTATAATTTACATAAGTTTAATACCATAGTTAAACATTTGAAGGGCTACTTTTTTTTAAGTAAGAGATATGTTTCAACAATTAGTTGCAAAAAAATAATTTTCTTAGATTTTGTTTTATTTGATAGTCTGCTAAAAATCTTATCTAACAAGGGAAGTGTGCCAACTCGAATACTCCAATTTTTTCATTTATATATTTTTGAATGTATGTGATTGAGTTAAGAAGAAGTGCAAAATATTAATGGCCCATATTGGCCTTTGACCCTAAAATTAATTTTTGAAAAACTGAATTTAAGACTGTAATTACAATTTTTTTAGAATAATTTTATTATTTATTAAATGTATGCTTAGATTATATGCAATACACAAATTTATTAAATTCAATAATTTACAACTTGAAAAACCATAAAAATTTTGAGAATTAAAAATTGATATTTTTTGATAATTTTTTCCACTTTTCCTCTATGAAAACAGATTAATTAGATAGAATTTTTTATATCATAGAACTAATTTCATTCCATGAACAATAATTTCAACATTATACTAATTTTTTAACGGAAATTGTATTTTTTTAATGCTTTTGAAAACTGTAAAATATTTATTCAATTAATTGCATATAATTGAAGCATCGATTCACTTAATCATAAAACTGTACTAGAATAATTGTAATTACAGTCTTAAATTTAGTTTTTTCAATTGAACTTTTCCTTATGAAGCTATTTTATGCAATCAAGAGATAAAAATATGATCAATATTTATAAACTAAGCATTTAAGTACATATCAATTAGTTTCAAATCAAAGATCTAATTAAAATCCATTTGAGATAATTATTCAAATATAATATGAAGTTTAGCTGATTTTGCAATTAATATAAAAAAGATTTTAGGATTACTTTTAATAGACAGTCAGATAACAAAAGTAATGGAAAAGCTGTATTCTATTGAAGCACAATTGAGCAAAAAGAAAGAGCAAACTAATCAAAAAATGATTGATGTATTTTTAAATACTAACGCCTTAAAAAGTCATTCAAATTTTATTGATGTTTTATATTTATTTGAAAATTTTTCGTATTATTAAGTTAATTGACTACAATTTGCATAAAACAATAGTCAAACTTTTTAAGTGTTAATTTAATATTTAAAAAACATGTGAGCTCTCTTTTTTTCTAAATAAGAGATATGTTTCAATATTAAGTAACGAAAAAAAAAATTTCGTAGACTATCAAATATCTTATCTCAAAGTTATATCATTTAAATATTTTCTCAAGAAACTATTTTATTTGATCATCAGATAAATGTGATCAATATATTCATAAACTAAGCCTATAAGTGTTGAACACTTAGTTTCAAATATGAATTAAAGAAAAAATTAAAATTCATTTGAGATAATTATTCAAAAATTATATGAAGTTCAGCTGATTTTGCAGATAATAATGCTAATTTCAAGTAATTTTGAAATAGATTATCAAGTATTGAATTCACAAAAAGTAAATTTTTTCAAAACCATTCAAAAAAAATAAATTTTTGTCATACTTCCAAAGATCTTCAAGATTCACTGACAGCTTGTTTATGAACCTGATTTTAAAAATCAAATTTGTGAATAAATTATATTAGTTTAATAACTTGATATTTTATGATTTAATCTTGAAGTAATAGTTTGATATTTTGACTTTTAAAATATAATAAATTCTGTCCTTCAATTTAGTTATTCATGAAAACTTATAATAGATTTCAAATATATAATTGGGATCAAATAAAACTTAAGATTTAAATGTGAAACAAGATCTAGATGAGAGTCAAATTTTGAAATTAAAAATAAATAACTAAAATGCTATTTATTTATTAAGAAAAGTTTACAAGTGCAAGAAAAATTCAGGTTGAAAGTGCTACGCAGTCGACTATTCAGTAATTCATTTAATACTAGAATTTCCGCATATTTTCTCTTAAACTTGAAAACATTGTTCTCAAATATTATTTTTTTTGTAAAGTAATATGTAATCAAAATCATGTCTCTTATGTGTGATTAGTTGAAGGTTTTATTTATAATTTTCATAGTATAAGTTGAAGTACTTGTCTGTAACTGGAAGTCGACTTCGAGAGACCAAACAAATAACTTCTATTTGGGTCCGATGGTCTCTAATATTTGTTTAACAATAATAAGTTTATTGTAATTTTATTACACGTTATGTCGTTCTGTCCCTAACTTTTATAGGTTTTTTAAAATAAAATATTAAAAAACCCAAATCAAGTTCTAAAACGAAATGAGAGACGCGCGAGCGGACAGCGGCGTAACAAATGTTTTAATCTTTATCAGATAATTTTTCAAAGTTTATTTGAAAAAACTTCTTTTTTTAAAATTTAATGTAGATAAAATCGGTAAATATGAAACAATTTTAATAAAAATATGAAAGCAAATGGTGTAGAAGTCGACTGATGAACAGGGCTTATAGTATGCATTTAGAAAAAGTTGATATTATTT
>JAQFZT010002814.1:0-10650 GCA_034696325.1 Camisiidae sp. | reverse complement strand
ACATAGTGATGAATAGTAAATAGTGAATTCGAATGATAAAAATAAGAAAGAACTATCGTGGATAACAACTGGAGTGATGCGGGAATGATGTATCTAAGAGACAATTGATATAGTTATGTGAATACATGTGAACAGCCAATGCACCTGTGATGAAAGCATGTAGTTTATAAATATAAATATAACATATTTAATAGAAAACAAAACCTAAAACTTGACAACATGCTATATATGAGTTGTTTACGGTTGCTATCCACGATAGTTCTTCCCAAGAGTGTAAACTTAACAGACATAGGATTCTAAACAGGTTTTCTTTCCTGTAAAGCACAGTCTTTTTGAAACGAAGACATTTTATGAGGGGTAGTACTTTGCACACAATAGTATTTAAAGCAAAAGTATATTATTAACTTTTAAGGAAATGAAACTTTTAGCCGCGAACTCTATAATTTACTTTATAAATAATTAGTTATTATTTAAAGCAAGTCTTAATTTTCTTGCTTAAGCAACCATTAAATACTATTGTGGCAAAAGTACTACCCCTTACAAAATGTCTTTTTTGAAAAAGACTAAACTTTACAGGAAAGAAAACCTGTCAAGAATCCTATGTCTGTCAAGTTTACAAACTATTTAGCTAGTTAATAGATTCGTACTTTCTGCCCAGCTGTCTGTCTGTCTGTAGCCAAAAATTTTGAATTAAAAAAATTCTGAATTCAATATTAATGAGGTGTTAAATTGTTGCAAAAGTTATAAAAACACAATTTGGAAGTCTTTATCATTAAAATTCTTGAATAATTAACTAGTTATGATAGTGGTCTTGTTTATCATTTTAACAACAATTAAACACTTCAATAATGTTGAAATTCTGAAACTATTTATATATTTTTAGCATTTATACAATTCTCAATTATATTGAACTTGAATTTTTTTGTCAACAATTAAAATATTGTTGACTGCAGACAGACGGACGGAAAGTATAAACTCATAGTTAAATAGGTCTAAACATTCATTGCAGTTATAAAAGAATGCATTTTGATTTCAAAAAAGTAATTTATTTTTTTCCTTAAACAATAAACGAATTTTATTGAGTATGAAAAATATATTGTTTATGTTTTTTATAAATGGATAAATACTTATATCAAACTATGCACTAAATCTTATGTTTTTCAAAACTTATTAGTTTGGTTTGAAAGACATAAAAGAAAATGTATTTGTAAAACATAATTTCCTCTCAATTTTCATTCAATAATGGAGAATAAATCGAAATATTATTGAGTTATCGATTGGTTTGACTGAGAAAATGAAACGTTAAAGTCATATGAAGGCATACAAACCTCCTATCGGTCTATAATAGTAATCTTTTTGACATTTCTTTATTGAGACATTGAATGACTTAAGATATGAAGGAATAAATGACAAGTGAAGTGAAAAAGATTTAGAAGTAGAAAATGAATGAAACGGAAAAGTAGCTGATTTGCAGAAACAATCAAGAGTTATTCGATATGATTGTCAAAAAAATATGAGTGATATGACATTTGAAGAAAAGGAAATTAATGAGAAAAAGAAAACTCAAGAAAACTATAGCTAATGTATCAGATTCTTAATATAATTTAGATATAATATGAGTCTTAGGTTTCAGATCAGTTCCAATATTAGTTACATAACTCATCTCTACTTCAATAATTTATTAATAATAAATAACGTGATATAATGTCAATTCAAGAATCAAATGTATTGTAAACGAAGTGATATGTCTGGTGAATAAAATTACTAGATATTCAATATTCAAGAAATAACATTCTCAAACCTCTGTCTCGACATCTCTGTATCTATTTCTCGAATTTCTAAAACCACTAAAAACTTGATATATTTTCAAAGCACTTAATTGTTGAGTTTCAAATGTTTATTATTATTATTACTGGAAAAACATTAGTTATTCAAATTGTCGTAACTTTTACACTGAAAATGCAAGTTTATTCACCAAATTTAGGATCAAAGATTAGAAACTAATTTTAATTTCAATGCTCAACCTTTAAAAGTTAGATTTGAGTTCAAATTATTTGTCTGAAATAAGCATCAAATAGTTCATAGAAACCGATTTCTACACTTGAATGACTCTCTATTGAGATTTGGCCATAAATTTTCAGACAGAGACCTGAGATCCCAAACCCATCTCTAAAAATGACTAATTATTTAAGAAAAAAATAAATTCAATGATTTGGGAGCATTTTTTGATGTTTTGACTAGAAATCTATATTAACTAAAGTGATCAATTGATTTTGAAGATATATAAAAGCAGAATATTAATTAATAGATGTTGCTTTTTAGTTATTAATTATAAATGCAGAATAGAATTAATTAATCTGTTATATGTAGAGGCAGTGAGATATTCAATAAATGCACAAAACTCATAGCTCGCAGACCAGTGAATTTGAATTAAGGAAAATTTGTTTTTGACATAGAAGTTAATCTTAGAGTTGATAACTTGTTGTGTTTTCTCCGGAATCAATTCCCAATACTGTGACTTTTACCCGAATAAATATTATTGAGTGAAAATCAACATTAAAATCATAATAAATCCAATCAACCACTCATTTATTTAGCTATAAATGATTGCTTAAAAGATTTACATATTGTATATAACGAGAGTATGCTTAGTGTATATATGGATAAATTGAGGAGAAGAATATCTGAAAATAAAACTTATACTGCAAATAAATAAAATAGTTATAATGGAAAGAGATAAACCACATAATTATAGGTAGAAAATTCAGATTGAATTTTGAAACAAAAACCTGTCATTAATGATATAACTTTTGCTATGAGTTTTATATTGTTCAGTTCATATTTATACGGTACAAATATTGCAAAGGCTCTGAGCCTGAAAAGCTCGAACTTTGCGAAACTCTAGAGACCTGGTAACTTTTTAAGGGGGGCACATACCGGGCACACGCCACTCTTAGCCAAGTCTGATTCACAAGTGTTCTAATTATCCACATTTTATTTGAGAAAAAAATTCTATATTTCAATAATACAATAAATTTTTTCATTTCCTTCAAATCAATTTATTCTACTCTGAAATAACTTATTCTTAAAGCTAATAAAATATTTATTGATTGGCATTACATCCTTTCGATTCATGAGTAAACATTTTCTTAAGATCTATTAAGAAATTTTCAAAAGAAAGAATTGAAATCAAGTCACGAATGAACTCAATTCTAAGACAAATACAGTTTTAAAAAATCAATCAAACATCTCAATCATTCAGAATTTGTGACAAAATATTATATATTGACTCTTGTTATTAAGTCTTTATGTTATCTAAATGTTTACTGACTTTTGTATGAGAACTTATTTTTTCTAAACTATCTTAAAAATAGGTAAAACTGATAGTCTATTTCCAGTTTTGAAGAACACTCGTGGATAAAAGTTTTATAAGTTATTTAGAAATCACTTATGAGTTTCAGAGACCTCTTATCTTCCTTTTCAATACTTCATGAGAGTTTCAACTATAAAGCTCTGGTTTCACCAACTTTTTCATGAGAAACAGATATAGAATTCAAGAAAACTTTAAAAATATCTATATATTAAAACTGATAGTCTATTTCAATCACAATTTTCAATGTGAATACTCGTGGATAAAAGTTCTATACATTATTTTAGAAATCAGTTATGAGTTAATTGTGAATAACCTAAAGAGAAAAAGCGAATAATCATAGATTCAACTCTGTTCTCAAGAATGTGTATTTTATAGTAAGAAAAAATGGGATTCAATTGAAATACTTTCATTCAAATATATAAATAAAACATAAACTGTTTCTAAAAGTGATGAATATTTTGAATGATATAATGATTGATGACTCAAATTTTTTAAAACTTAATCATTTTTTGAGTGGTTTACTCATAAAAAAATTAAACAACTGTGTGACCCCATTTTCTCTAAAATTTTTTAGATTATATTTATCTAAGAATTTACAGTAAAGTTATTGTATTCCGAAAAGACTCTAAGAAATGAAGCAAACAATTACTGCATTCAGTTATTTATGCTTTTCATGTCATTCTCAGCAAGTATTAGGAACTGATAAATTAAAACAAGAAAATTAGACGATTAACGAACAGATATCACAGAAACGAACAATTAATTAATCTTAACTTGAGTTCTGTTCACTAAACAGATAAATTTTCTGAAAAACTTGACTTTTAATTGTTAATATATATATAAATTAAAATAGATTTATTGGTGGTTTCATTTGATAGGAAATCCATTGTTATGGGAGTGATATTTGCAGTTCTTTGAGACAAGTAATGAATTTGAGATCGCTAGATATGCTGCGAAAATTAACTATTTTAATTGAAAACGTCATTAATTTTAATGCTTGACATGAGCGCCACAAAAATATGTTGAGTTAGACAACGTTTACACTTGTCTTGCAATTTATATAGGACTTAATCAATGCATAAATTTTCGTTTACGATAAGCTTTTCATCTGATAATGAGATTAATAGTCATTCCTAATAAATAATTAATGTTTAATGCATAATCAACTAGAAGTAATCAAATTGAATTCATAAATTATAAAAGTTTATAGAGTTATGCAAAAACTCTTACAAGAATTAAGTTTATTCGTTGAGTTTAATTAAAGAAAAAATTTTGAAAGTTTTTCGCAGAACTTTCAAATAGGTATTGAGATAAGTCATGATAATAAAGGGTGTCTATTAATCTGGTTGTGCTCATATGAATTGTAAAACCATAAAATGTCAGTTCTATACAATAAAAAACGTTTGAATAAACCAATATTCTGAAAATCCCAAGTTATTTAAAAAAGTCTACTTATAAAAATTATGGAAAATATTAATCAAAAAGCAGAAAATTGATAGTTTGCACAAAATTCAAATACAAAGGATTGTTATGAAAAGTATAAACTCAAATGAAATATGTTAAGAATATGAACATTAAGTTTAAAGATTAGCTTAAGTATTGTGCTTCAGATGAACACCTGCTCAACCTTGAGATCAAAGCTTAATGCATGAAATTGTATTTGAGTGCAGTTGTTTAAGATTCAGTTAGCTCTCTAAACATTTGAATATTCAATATTTGTAATTAAATTATGTAATTTATATTCTTTTAACTATATTTTTTATCTCAACGTTAATCATGTAATAGTGTTGACCTAATAGAGCATTTTAGCGAAAAAAAACTCACATGAGTACAACCAGATAGAGTACAGAGAAGAATAGATTCTATAGATATTTATCTAATAATGTAAAAGTTGAACACATATTTAGAGGAAATAGGTCAATTTTTTATATACTTATCAAACTTAATTAGTTAAAGAATAATAACATAATAGATATAATAATGATATATTTATTTGAACCTTCTTAAATGACTTTCAAGAAATCTTTCGAATTACGGTCAAAAAACAAAAGACAAAGTTGGAATCTTGTATGAAAGTGGAATAAAACAACTTAAAAAGATTCAAATGATGACAAAGTTATCTTGAGCCAATGTTTATTTCCATAATTGATCATTTCAAATCAGGCAAAGGTTTAGAACTACGACATTTTGTGTTTGGGCGCTTTGAATGGGCACAGGGGTTGAAGGGAGAGCCATATGCTAGTTATACAAGTAATTATTTTTCAAACTTTATCAGTGAATTAAAATTTGATATATTGAATATAGCAGAATTTTGTTATTTTTTGGTCTTTACTATAATACAGGTTTACATGAACAGAGAATATATAAAAAATCAAAATTTTTATGATGTGTTTTGGCTTCAATGATTCGCTAAAAGTTTCAAAAGCTTTAATATAGTCTTTTCTAACTTATCTGTAAGCCTTGCAATTCAGGACAACATACTTTATTTATAATCAGATTATCATTTTGTTATTTAATGGAATAACTTTTAAAAAAATATACTTGTAGTTCATTTTTTACTATATAAAATATAAGAGAAAAATTTAATATTTTCCTATTTCAACATATTTTCAATGGATTATTTCTTTTAAAAATAGGTTTTCATATAATATATTGTTCTTAGAAATATAGTTTTTGAAAATAAATGCATTTTAATTGTAATTCTAGTTATTATCCTATCTTTCTTTCCACTCACGAGTGAGACTGACCGGAATACTACAGTTATATCAATAAAACATACAAAAAATGATGTTAAAAATCTTTATAAACCTTTACCCGGAACAAGAATTCTTCAATTATTTTAGTATGAAAATAGTCTGAACAAAACAAAAATTAGTGCTTTACTCTTGAGCTCAACTAAATTCTGTATAAGAATTGAGTCTTTATTGAGTTTCAAAAGTTATAATTCAAGTGAACATGTGATGAATTTTATTCTATTCCATAAGCGAAAGCAGTTGGATATCAAATTCAGAAAAATCGGTACATTACAGAAAATCCATAACAGATGAAAATGCTATAAATATTAAATATTGAACGAACATTCGATAAAAATCCTAAGAGTATAATAAAGATTTTTATTCAGCAAAATCTAAGAAATCATAACTTGTTGACATTCAGTTATAACAAATCAGATGAAAGGTTAGCAAATCTGCGACATTTAGAGCATATAATTTAAGACTTGAAACGTCTCTTTCAGTTATACCTCACTTTGAGTTTTTTGCGATTTTTTCCTTATAGTTAACAACCTATTGATGAGATTATTTTTTACAATTTTTAGAGAACTGCTTCAAATATACAACAAATTGAATTATGCCTATCACTTAGTGCTAAATCAAAAGCTAATGACAGATCAAATTATGATAAAAACAGTGATGTCCAAAGCTCGAACGTCTCATTTTCTTCAAGTGTGAGCGCGAGCGTCTGACCCCCGAGCGTGAGCGCGCTCACCGAAATAATGATAATGACATATCTTGACATCAAAACAATGATAAATTATATGTGTTGATGAAAAATTCACTAATTCCTTAGGGATAACTATTCTTATTTAGAGATTAAGTTATTTATAACAATCATTTGATTACTGAAAACAAAATATTCTCAAAAATTCTGTAGATGTTTATTCGATCGGGATTCTGGGGGTAAAAACTAGTAATTTAGGGGATGATTTTCGGTAGAATAAAATTTTTTTCTATTGATAAAATTGTTCTTTGTTGACAATCATAGTCATTAAATCGGGTTGCAAACGGTTGAACTAACGCCGTCTGACCTAAAAGGTTAGACCTAATGCCGTTTGACATCATTTTTAAAATCCAAATAAACTGTTCAAATAAATAATTTTTAAAAATTATTTATTCATATTTAAGTTTGAAGTGGTATAAGTTTAAATAAAAAACTTTATATACTAGTATTTGAATGATTTATTTGAATTTTGAAAATTTGATCAAACGCATAGATCTATCTATCATCGTTAGGTTGACCAACGCAGATACATTAAATCATAACATTATAAATTTTTCCATGTTTTCCTCCGACAAACTCAGTTAAAATAGATTTATAAGTTGGAAAAAATCTCTGAGTTTCAACTGAAACCAGAGGTGCATCAACTGTTTTGATACAGAAATCAAGCGAATTATTAACTGAAGTGAAATTAAATAAATCTTTATTCCTTGCTAAACAAAACGTTAGTTTTTCGAGGGCATAATCTGTCAAATTTTCTTCAAAGTCAGTAAAAACTAATTTTTGAGCATAAAATTGGTCGAAATCGGCACTTGAGCTGTAAAATCGGGGATTCGGAGGTTAAAAGTTTATCTCGGGGTTTTCAGGGATCTCAAAACTGCTTATTTTGGTCCTTTGAGAATCTATTATGGTTTAGACCTTATTCCCAATGATTTTTGAAGCTCATAGGATTACGGGGATTCCCGAAAATTGTGGCCCTTATAATAAAAAATATAGTTTTATTATGACACTTAAAAGTTATTGTTTTTGAGAAAAATAAAATATTCATTCAATTTAAACCTATAAAGAATTTTCATGTATAAACTTTTTTCTCAATTATTTCAATTTTTATTAATTTTTCATTGAAGTTTTTGTTCATAGAATAAAATGAATACTTTTTGAAAATGAAATAAAGTTATGCAAATAAATGCTAGTTTTATTACTGTAATAATTGAAAATTCCATGAAATTTAATATTTTTCCACTTAATAAGATTACTGTTTAATTGCAATTTTCAAACTACAAGTACTGTATTAACAGTTATTTCAAAAACAAAAGACTTACTCATGAATAGTTTTGTTATTTTAGTAAACTATGAATGAAAAAGATTTATTTTCATAATATTGATTATTTTTGTTTCGATATTTTATTGATCCTATTCTTTTATCTCTTCGTCATTCGAAAACTCCGAGAAAAAACATTTCTTATAAAGCAATTTCGTTCAAATAAAGAGTTGATTTATTTTCAAATAGTGGGTGAAACGGAATGGTTTATGGATTTGTACTTTCTGTCTGTCAGTCCGTTGCCAACAACAAGGTTCCCAAAATATTCTTAATTTTATAATTTAAGAATTTTAATATTGTTGAAGTGGTTGCTGTCCCAAAAATGATATAAAACATAATTAGCAAGTCGTCCATCAATTGAACTCAAAACTCATTAATAAAGGGTGGAAAATATGCACGTAATAAAGTGAAAATATACATGCTAATATGCATGTCAAATCTCCAAAATGTGCATTAAAAACCGTTGAAACATGCATTCAGAATTCAATTTTAAATAATTAATAACAATGAGAAACAAATGTCATTTTAAGATTATTAAAAGTAAAGCCTGTCGTATATGACTGAGAATTGATTTATATTATGAGAAACTCCGCTCAACATCACAGCAAGTTATCGGAGCGAATTTGAAACACGCTATTTCTTCAATTGATAAATTCTTTATTTTGTCATCTTTTTCAACTTTTTGGTGATTGAGTATTTCAATTATTAAACCACTAGTTATAATACTGAATCAGTCTTGTTTTTATAGAAATTTTCAAATTCAATGTCAAAAAAGAGACTGAATTAAACCTTACGATGTGTTCTTGCGGTCATCACTACACCTAAGATTACATATAATCTTAATAAACACAAGTAGGAAAAATCTAGAATGAGTTTATCCTTACAATATTCTGCAAAAAAATCAATGACTATTTTTATGGGTTTATTTTTGGTGATAATCCAATCACACTGGAATCCTAACCACTATTACAACAAATTAAATAACAATGAGATTAAGATTAAGCTAAAGTGATCTCTTTTATAAAATACATAAATGAAAGGAAACTTGAGAATAGATGATTTAGGGATGATTCTACTGAAGTAAAAACGATTTGAACCTCTTTATAGCATCATAAAATGTTAGAGTTGGATATTTTTCAGAGTACTAATTAGAGCGAACACGATATCATTTTCAGAATAGTTATCAAAATAATGATCTCTTTCATACAACTAATCAATAATTTTTTCTTTAGAGTTATGTTAATAAAATATGTTGAATTTCTAGCATTAATTGATTCACTAACTCATAAGAATACATCGATATTTGAAGCCAATGAAGGCTGACTGAACTTCACGGCTTGAAAAACACTAACAAAGAGTGTAACTTGAAGTCAGAAATCCTATATCCTTAATATAGACCCTAATGAGCTTATTTTTCAGGTTCATATAGGAAAAAAGTACAGTTGTGCTATACTTTCAACTTTTAGTTTTATTTCATTTTCATCTGTTGCAGATCTCGATGCGATGCTTTCTTATTATAAAATACTAATAATTGACGAAAAACAGTTTCTAAATGAGACATTGAAGCAAAAATATTTTTCTTGAAAAAATGCCTGAATACTGTTCAAATAATCTCACAGTTCCTTATAAAAAATAAAATGCCTTCAGCAATAGGATATGCTATGCATTCACGTCATACTTTTTTATAAAGGTGTTATAATTCAATGAAGATTCCATTGGGATTTCTCTTAAATTAATTCACATATAATATGAATGGATAGTAAAGGATCTTAATTGAAATGTCATCACAAATTATTTGGAAATGTGTTCAGTTTTATGAAGTGAAACATAAAAAATTAGTAGTACTTAATGAAAAAAACTAAAAAACCAATTCCATGATTGAAACGATTCGATTGATAAGTAAAAGAATTAAAATTAAAAGTTGTTGCCTAATAAAAGGATTTTATATTCAAGATAAATCAATGTTATCTCATTATTTTTTGAAAAGTTAATAAGTTTTTACATATTTATAAACAGTTTTATATTCACTTCAAGATTCAGTTTGTAAAACAACTCTTTGAGTTATTCTATATAAATGCGGAGTGAAATTCAAGTTCGTTGAGTCAGAAAATATAATCTTATCATAAATATTGTGTTTCAATAGGACGTGATGTCTTACAAAAGTGATTCCGAAATTTTTCTATATTTACAGAAAGACTTTTTCAGACTTGAAATTCCATAAATTAGTTGAGAATTTGGGGCTAAAAATACAACCACTTCGGAGATATGATTTGTTTTTATTAATGTTTTTATTGTTTCTAAACATGTTTAAGATTTTCCATAACAAAAAGTAATTGCAAATTCTACTTTTCTTGATTAGTTTTGAGACTTTGAGTTGCTGTTGTTTTTCAAAGGATATTTTTATTTTTGAACCAATTTTTTTCCTCTCATAAAATATTACATAAACCCCAGAAACAACATT
>JAQFZT010002813.1:0-10651 GCA_034696325.1 Camisiidae sp. | reverse complement strand
ACTTAATATTTAGTCTATTAATAAATGAAAAAACTTATTAATACAACTTTTCATCATATTTGAGACACAGTTTACACAAGGATTTAGTTTAAGTTAAGGATGAATTTAATGTATCACTTGTGAGGAACAATTTTTAACTTTTATCAATACAAATCATAATTAGAATGCATTTTCCTTTTTTGAAAAATAATTTCTCATTTTTGGCACAATTCATAATTGATGGCAAATAATTAGATCCGTGAACAATACCAGAACATCCTATGAATCTAATGTTTTCGAATAAATTTCTTAATTTAAGTATCGATTCTTTCAATTGCTCAGAAAATACTAATGCAATTGTCTCTGTCTTTATAGATGAAGATGACTTCAGTTCATCTCTCAATTTGATTAAATTGTTGTCAACATTCGGATCATTAAAATCTAAGACTAAACTATAAGCAAAAACATTATGACCAGAAAAAGTGACACAACAAATATTATCTAAAAAGCAGTTCAAATTTAGGTGAGTTTCAGTTTGATCACAACTATTATTATAAATAGCAATTCTGTCAACAGTTACTCCACCAAAAGCTAAATATTGTGAATTATGAACAAAGCTCTCAATTTGTTCGAAGTATTCGTTATCAGTTTTCAATTGATTAAAGTGACCATAAAATGATCTCCAGATATGGAAAATAAGAATGCATTTTAAATTTGCATTAGTCTTTAAATCGAAAATTTGTGAATCGCTGTAAACATGAACTTGAAGTCCAGGAAAGTCTCTAGACATGAATAAACCTGAAATTCCTGACAACCCATTCATATACAGTTGGCTCTGAAAGTATTTAAAAGGGTTTTCATAACCGACTAAAGTTCCCATTATTTCATTCTCAGTATTAATGTGAATGACTTTACAATCATTAAGACACAAATGATTTTCAATAAGTTTACGCAAATGATTATATTCTAATTTGGAAAATATAATGATAAACTGAAACTCGTTTATCTCATTTCGAACAATGAATAAATTCAACGAATTAATGACCTCTTCTAAAGAAGTTCTCATGAAGTCTTGATCTTCAGATTTAATGATTAGTTGTTTGGGTGATAAAAGAAAATAAAGCAATAGATGAGAAAAGAATTTGCGTTTAGATCTTAATAATTGGACGAAAAGATGCCATTTCTTGCATACTTGAGCGCATTTTATTAGATGCGACGGCTTTAACCATTTCAATATGTTTTCAATAATTAAGTCGTTATTGGCTAACGAGTGCTTCACAAACATCTCATAATTATCGGCGTTTCTGAGAAAGAGACCAATATTTCAAACTATTTTAAGCCATAATTAAAGCCATTTCATTATTTTATAGTTCACTTACCTTTTATTGGATTCATTGGGAAAGCATTTAAAACAATCGCCTGAAGATATGGTCTCATTAGACATGTTGTGACAGAACATCACTTGCAAGTAGTTTATAATTCAAAGAAAGCTTACTTTTGATCTTATCTTTGATTTTATTAAGACTTATACAAGAATATAATAATGAGCTGAGAAATATTCATCATTAAAATATGAAATAATTTTGATTTATAACAAACAAGTCAAGAGATAATTAAAGAAAAGATTAGAGATTTAGATAAGAATAATTTAATTGAAAAAAAGTTATACAAAAAGACTAGTTTTGATACACTTGAGCTCAAGAAATATTTTGATAAAGTGTCACCTCTAAGAAAGATATGACGCAAAACTATTTACAAAACAAGAAAATCCAATACTGTATAAAAGCGCACTTTTTATAAATAAAAACCCTTTCGATTATAATTTAGATTATTTTAAACTAACATTTAAAAAAAGGGAACTTTAATATGCGATGAATGAATAAATGATTAATTAATTGAAAATATAAAAATTCATTACAAGTTAATCGATTGTCCGTTTGGAGACATTGATCATAACAATGATAGAGCTGTCAAAATGAGTGGTTCGATAATTGCTGTCTTCATCACTCTTAGAGACGAGTCCGGGCCAGAAGTTGTGCCCAAAATTCATCACATTTATCGCTCCAATAAAACGAGTTTTGGGGAAAATTTTATGAATCAGTTGTGAGGGTTCGCCTTCTTTGAAGTGACAGTATCTGTGAAATCGGTAGGGAATTATCCGACAGAACGCAAACGCAAAGGTCTCCGAATGCTTAGTGTCGTCCGCATCGAAACCCAAACGTGATTTAAATTGAGTCAATAAATATTCGGTTGATTGAGAATTTGCAGTTTTAAACTCAATACTACACGCCTTCACATTCTTACCACTGATTGTAATGCAAGCGAAAGGCATATTGGCTTCACTTAACTCATGACCATTTGTAATATCGATAGCATTAACTCTTGTGCCGCCAAAAGCCAACTCATACTTCATTTGTTTCATAACATCCCACATATGATGATTACATTTATTCCACATATAATTCCCTGAATTGTCTTTTTTGTCAAAATCTTTTGCGGATTCAAAATATAAAATACATTTCAGATTATTGTCAGCTTTGAGTTTATGACAAATGTCTTGATTACAGAAGACATTAATGTCTACGCCGTTAATCTTTGAGAGCAAGAGCTCTGAAATGCCTGCGAGTCGTTCTCCTGCAGGACATGGAACCAAATTATGACTTGAAGTGCCGATAATTGTTGAACTGTCCAAATGAATGAACTGACAATTGGGTGGCAAATATTTGCGGTAAGAGTTGAGCCGAAGAGCCGTCTGCCAAACGGTGGGTCGCGTCAGCTTTGCGTTAAACATAATCACAAATTGAGGAATTAATGGCATTTCTTCTCTATAATAATTTATTAATTTATTGATAATCATTTCAAAATTCTTCAAAACAAATGGTTTGTCGTCAAAATTCACTTCATTGTCCGCAGGAATTGTTGTCTCCAAAGGAAATAAATAGTATAAGTGATCAAAATTATTGTCTTCTTTTCGATGTCTTTCTTCTCTTTCACTACAGTTTTGCCATATTTTACAAACTCTTGAATTACTCTTCAAATGACGAATACCTCGAATGTGACCAAAGATCTGATCTAATAATAAGTGATTATAAACCACTTCTTCCATTCTTTTCTTTCTATTGATTTGAATGAATTTTTATTTTATTTTATTAAAACATAATTATTATTTATTTAAATGAATTAAATTAACACATTATTTAAGATTGAATTAATTGAGAAATATTTTGTTTGATGAATAAAATGTAGAAAAAAGACTTTTAAGAGACTCGAGACTTAAGAACTCGTTTATATTGACAATCAATGCCAACAGATGTCAACACATAAGCATTAGTTCATTAGCTTTAGTTTCTTTCAACTTTTCAATTATAAGCTATTAAGTTATAAGTTATTCATTTCTATTCAGTTAAACTAAATCATTACTTATTTCTAATTAATTAATATCCAAATTGCAAAATATTTCATAACTTTCTAATGTTTGAATAGAATTTAAACATTTTTAGCAACTTTTGTAACAAAAGCCATCAATTACTTTCTCAATGTAAAAATCGATATCATTCGAGTTTAAACAGTTTCAGACACTTAATAACCTCAACACAAGTCTAATTTTCTCTTAATAGTCGTCAAAAAAATTATGGGAAATTTGTTTATTCAAAAGTATTGAATTTTGTGTGAATGATAAGAGCCGTTTTCTTTATCATATTTTAGTCAACTATAAGATCTATTTATAATAACTTTAGTCTAGAATTTAATAGAAAATAACATTTTCGGAGCGATAAAAAAAAGATATCAACTGCTTCTCAGATTACGATCAATACATTTGAAGCCAAAGCTGTGGCTCTACTTTGAATTTATATGAACTTTCGTTTGCATTTTTCATTTTATGCCTCAATTGCCTAAAGAAAAGCTTTTCATATTCGCTTAAAATGAAGTCTTTCTTTATGAAAAGCTATATTGTATGATAGCGTGAAATTTTATGTAAAATTGTATACGACTTATGTGCTTACTATTCGTCATACAATTTATGTTACATGCCTTGAGTAACATTTCATTTCGTTTCTTATATGAGTTACTCGTGAAGAAGCTGTTAGTCTTTATCTATCTCTCTATCATTGCATTCCTAAAAAAGTAAAGTTTTCCTCTCATCGATCGTTTAGTTTATTTCGAGTTTCATCAAGAAGAATACCATACAATTGAGGGTAAAATGAGAGAATGACTTTCAATAAAGAGGCGAAACACACGTTGAAATGAATTGTTTCTTTAATACAAGTGTAATATAAAAAAATCTTAGGCTTATTTTGAGCTTTTTTTATTTGTGTGAAATGCAATACAAATGTGACACTACTATAAAATGAGTCTCTTTTTCTTCTATATATACAACAAATGCTCTATTCTATGTTTTGTATATTTGAGAAGCAGTTTTATCATGATTGTATCATTAATGGCATCGTAAATAAAGGTATCTCTACTCAATACACTCATGTATAAATATATTTTTATACCATAACTGCGATATGAATGCAAATAAAGTGCAGGAATCAGTACTTCATATCTAGATTTCCCTCTCTCGACATGTCTGAGCTAATGAATGACAAAATCGATACAAAGACCTAACATATGGCACCATTAGGTAAAAGTACTCTCAATTGCCGGATAGTGGAGTTAAAGAGATATTTATATCTCCATATAGTCTATAGAGTTCCTGAAAATTCGATGTGAATATTAGCAGATAAAGTAAGAACATTAGATGAATGGATAGTGTATTATATAATATTGCATGAAAGGCCTATCACTTCAGTCTATTCCATATTCTTTCCCCCAATTTGTAAACAACAATGCGATTCTCTCTGTTGTCTCCCTTCCTTCTCTCTCAATCACTCACTAGTTGTGTCTCACATACACATTACTCCCTCTCAGCCCTTATCATGAATAATGGATTAATTTGCAAAACGCATAACCACTAGTTTCTTCTCTTTATTCTTTTCAATAGCCGTCAAGAAAGACTTCGAGAAAACTATTTATAAGAAACTTTCATCAAATTTAAAAGTAGTTTACTTTCCCTTGAAATAAATTCTCTAATTTTCTACTTTCTTTAGCCTTCATTGAATGGATTTGAGAGAGCACTGAATATAAACAAGTTTAGTAAATAAATAAATGGGCAGGAATTGGGATGGAGTATTGCTATTCTTCAATCAATAGTACTCCAAATAAAAAGGGAGTAGTGGTAAAGAATGCCAAATCATGAAATATATCCTCTAAGAGTAGTGTATCGGAAGATAATCGGATTGGAATGAGATACTGATACTGCTCTGTATACTGAATAAGTTATATATTGAATCAGCAATATTTCCTCACGGAAATTGTGACTTTTCATCCCATTGAGACCTAAGAAGTTGATACCACTTTTTTACCATTAGAGAAAATAGTTAGGACTGCTTTGTATAGAAGGAGAGCAATTGAATGTTACGCTCAGTTCTCTGTATTAGCGAAATAACTTAGGGGTGCATTCCTTAGGATTCACTTACAATCGTCGAATTGGGAATCATTACATAACCCATAGCCATGTTTCTGATGGTCAGGAGTGGTGAAACACTAATAAATCACATATTTTCAGGCCGTAAACACTTTCCTATGTTTTCGTTTCATAACACTTATTACTAATATTAATAATAACAAAACCTTTAATTACTTAAGGCTTAAATATTTGTTTGAATCATTAAATCTGAAAATATAATAGTAAAATGTTGAGGGCTGTCATGCATTTTTGTTGAAAATTTTCATAAGCTTTTAATGACCATATTTTTCATTTTAATGTCATATTAAACCCATTCATCCAAAATGAATAGTTTAAAGTTATTCAAATGTATAATCAAAGGTTTTTCAACTCAAAAATACTTGAAAACTAAATTTTTATCCTGAGTGACACTTCAAAATTCGACTTTAATTTTGTATTGCTTTGAAAATACAAATTTGATTAAACCATTTCGACTCTTAATCCCTTTTAGTAACGTTTTTTCACCTGCACTTGATTTTTATGTTATTTAAATATAACATGAGAGTAGAAAAGCAGCACTCAGTTGCCATGTTACTCTATTATCGATTGGTTTTTCTCCAAAGTAAGGTTTCACCAGATGAGTCATAGTATGATACCTGTCATTGAATTGGCAATTGGCGTGAATCAAACAACGCACACACCATTTGGTTTATTACCATGTTTTTCCTTCCTTTTGCCCGATCATCAAAACAGTGCCCATTGGATCAAAACTTTTTTATGTAAAAGTTATATATTTGGAGAAATCATGCGAACAAAATCTAATAAATTATGAGCCAACACAAGTCTAAGTGAGAGAGTAGAAAAATTCACGTTTCTGTTCCTATGATTATCTCTCATTTTTCAAATGTAAAATTCCCACAAATCCTTTCTCAAGTTTTATTTTGGCAAAAATAATAGTTGTTCGCAAAAAATCAAATTTTTCAATCTAAAAGCGTGGGAACCATTTTTCCTGTCTTTCTCCATTTCTAACGTGCGAGAGAAGAAAAATTAAAATTCACAAAAGTGGACGCACACAAAGACCGACAATGTCTAACAGAATAGATAATTTTTCATTTCTACAAAACATATAACATTCAAATAGTGGAACCACACAAACAATGTCAAAAGAAAAAGCTTTTACAACTACAACAACAGAGTGTGTTTACATTGAATAGTATTAGACTTCATTTATTAATGATGTCTCAGTGCATCTTTGATGATGGAGTGAAGTAGAATGTTGTGGGCCTACAATTCATCTTATCACAGAAGCATTGCATCTCAAATTATATTAAGAAATTTGTCACTAATAAGTAATGATGAGCATCATCTCTCGCTTTTCGAGTTTAATCTCTAGCTTCAACTTCAATTAGAAGTATTGAAATTGTAACTTAATTCTAGATTTTAATTAAATTTATTATTTTAATTCATTGTAACTTAGATTGATGAAAATAAATATTTCAATATTATTACTATTTATGATCATACTCTATACGCGAAACTTTAAGACTGCTTTGAGCTTAAGCTTAACTCTAAACTATTGGGTTTCGAGCTCTTGTGCATCATTAGTAATAAAGAAAAAGCTGTCATAAGACATGTGAAGAATAGGTTGAAATAATTCGGGCAAATCAAATTTGAATTGGCTTATTTGGCTCGCAGTATACCATATATGAATTATATTAAACTGTCTTCCCCGCAGAGTCTCTATCATTAATCTTGTTCGGCCAGACTTTCTCGACAATTTAAGGGGCAATAGCTTGTGCTCCTCATTATTATTATTTTTCATATCTTTCAAATTTTATTTCCAATTTGTATTCCAAGAGAGAAATAAATTTGTGAAATACTTTGTTCAATAATTTTTTAATTACAACACATGTCACGTACTTTAAATTGATTAGTTTATCACAGCAAAAGTATAGGAACGATTCGTTTTTGACCTCATTGACAGATTACTATTGTATAAGAAAGCTATTGCCTACTGTTTTGCCATTTTTCTCTCTCTTATTGTATTGTTTGCACACCTCTTTGGGGGTCTTCTAAGGATTGAGTACGAGTTTAGACCTACTTTAACACTGGATTTAAAGGCACTGAGTCTTGTGTGGCCCCTATTCTCAAAACTAGTAGAATATTGAGTGATCCCATTGTAATAGGTAATAGTGAGCTTCATTGTATTGCATATATTGCATGTGTACAACTTGAACGGCTTCTCAATACATTGTATTCGAGCCGTGACCGCTACTATGCATCTCATGCCTCACTGTTGCACAAACAAACTTTTATTCATTTTCTCCTCTTCAATGCCCGAAAGGGCCGCTAAACCTAATCATGAGAAGTTGTACGGCTGTACGGGTGTCACCATGAGATTCAAATCAAATTGTTGTATAAAGTGGCAAATTAAAAGGCGGTCTACAATTAAGCATCAATTTTCGGTTATAAACGCATATCATTTGAACCTAAACTTTTTTATTTACTTTATTTGTTACTTTTCTTCAATAAAATTCTAACATAAAACTTTACTATCATTTCAATTACATTAGAACTATTCTCCCGTGTATTTTACGCTGAGAATCGATATACAGTACTGTATAATTTAAACGAAATTGAATAGACTATAAATTATTACTTTACTTCCTCTTACTCCTAAATTCATGAGATCAAATATGGAAACTATTTAATAAAACATTTATTATTTTCTTCATAATCTATTATCATATTTTGAATTTTGAGAACTTTTCTCACTTTCAAAAGATCATATGACATATCCCTGAGAAGGCTTAAGAAGTCTAAAGTGCTCGGATTTTCAACTTCTAATAATTTTATTTATATAATTAATAAATCCTTTTCACTAAGTATTAAGAATTGAAAAAAATGATTTAAAAATCATATGAAATATTATATTATTAAAAATCTGAATAGAAGTGGTAAAAGATTATTGGCTGACAGCAAGCAGTATTAGAGACCGTTACTGTTTGTTGAATTAATTTTAACCTTTATTAATGCTTGTGATATGTATTATATTTGTTCTGCATTTAATCAAAATTTTCTCTCAAAGTATAAAATCAAAACCAGAGCATATCTTTACACATTAATAGATTCGATTCAACAATATATCACTGTTTGCGCGTAAGATTCAAAATATTCCGTTTAAGCCTTAATATAAATTCTCAATTAGTATTATCTGAAGAACAACAATAAATGAATTGAAAGTGCAGTCATTCCATGCATTCAATCAATTTTTTGTCCTTTTATTTCCAATCATAATATCAATTAAAATGATTTTTCTTATTTTTCTCCTATTTATATATTCTTCGAGAACTAATAGTTTAGAGGTAATTCAATGCCAATATGTTTCCAGAATATAAATAATTTTTCAATATATATACATATTTTCGTTGTTATTTTCAGAATAAAGGAGTCAATCCTTATCTCCTTTCAAAAGTTGCTCTCGAATATTGCAGTCACTTGTCTTATAAGGAAGTAATAATCGAAAAGGCATTCGAGTTGAAAATGAGTGCAAATCATAAGAATATTGTGAGTCTATTCAACGAAAGTCAATGTTATTCTAATATAACAGAAGTGAGTTCTAAGGATTTTCCGGTTATTGTCAATGAATTGGAGTCAAGGAATCAAAGTGGAGATCAAGAATCGGTTCTCGTATATCCTAAATGTGAATGGAATACAGAGAATAAAAACAATTCGATTGAATATAAAGAGTATTCTTTCAATAGAACGACAAGAACTTATTGGAAAAGGGTCTCAAATGCATAAAATACATAACTAAATATAAGATTAAATAGCAATCAATACTTGATTTATAGTCACGACTCATTGGATTCAATAATGTTTGGTTGGGTTGTCCTCAAGATATGTGTCTCAATGGAAACATCGATACTATCTATAAAGAAGGTTCCAGTGGTTCCGGTAAAGTGTTCATATTTCGAGGAAGAAATGCATATGAGTTGACCACATTTAAGAACTTGAAGGCTGTCCCTATACATGATATATCAAGATTCACACCACAAATGCCTGAAGGATATTATGAGGCGTCGTTCTATAATCATAAAAGACAGACCAATTACATTATTAAAGTATTTTTCAAATCCAAATAAAACAAAAGATTTAAATTATCACACATTTAGGGATCTTCTGTTTGGTACTATACATATGATAAAGACTTTGGCCCCAATCACACGGAAGGAATATCCATTCAAAAGGTGTTTGGAGACAAAGTTCCATCAAATGTTGATGCAGTATTTTATCAGGGTTGGGATAGTGGAGAAAAAGTTTTCATATTCAAAGACGGAAAATATTCAATCGCTGAGTACACTCAAGAATATGTTGAAAAACCTGCGCCTATTAAGAAACTAAACATATATAGCGGTCCACATAGTGTTGAGCAATTAAATAGCAAATTCCCGAAAAAGATTGATACTATTGTTAAAATCAAGGAATATATTTATGTATTTTCCGGATGGAAGTACTATAAAGTATATGAGAACAAAAAATGGTTTCATGTAATCATTCATGTTTAATAATATTTCTAATGTTTAACTACTTATCTCTTTAAGAATTTATTTAATATTTTTAGGATATATGGAAAGACATTGTAATGAAACCTGAATGGGTTTTCAAAGATATGTTTTACTGCACAGAAGATATATATGAGAAAAAGGGATTCGGAAATTATAATAGTTTTATTGAGAATTTTGCGAAATATACTCTTGAAAAATCTGAAACAACTGATACGACTCATACAACTGATGGTATGCTTCTTATTATTCAATTCAAATTTAATTTCACTAATGATTAAAATAACATTTTTCAGATCCTTCCTATTTAAACATGATTGTATTGATCATAATTGTAGTCTTATCTATGATATTGATTGTAATTCTAGTGATCATTTCTTTGTGTTTAAGAAAAATCAAGACGACAAGTGAAGTCAGGAGTAGTCAGCAATCAATGAGTACCACAAGAAGTTCCTCAATTATTTCTCATGACAATATAAGTGATTCCGATATCCAGACAGTCAATTCTCAAACGGGATTTAATGTTGAAGAGAAATAAAGTGTATTCATTCGAATTCAATGAATATAATCTTTTCTATACTTCAAGTGAAGAAACTCTTTATAATTTGAATTTATG
>JAQFZT010002812.1:0-10653 GCA_034696325.1 Camisiidae sp. | reverse complement strand
TAGTTTAACATAAGAAACGTGTATTACCCTAAAGTATATATCTTATATATCGCCTTTAGTTTATTCCAGAATAGTACTCTATTGAGTCTGTCTTCAATTAATCTGAAGGTAATCACAAATAAAAATAGCTTCAAAATTATCATTTGAAGCATTTGAAGTTCATTAATAATATGATGATAAATCATAGTTTACAAGTTTTGATCGGTTTGAGAAACCTGTTAATGAAAACAGTTAATCAATTTACACTTGAGATTATGTTGTCAAAAATCTTTATTTTGATGCTCTCATTATAGATTTACCCCATTGTGTAGTTCAGCCCATAAGATCATAGAATGAATGATTGCGCTCTAACTCGAACTGATAGAGGACTGTGAAGAACAATTATCTCCAACTATATCAGAATTTGCATCAAATTATGACATTCAGATCAAGAACATAATGCTAAGCTTTCTCAAAGTAATGCATGTGTTGAGCTAGTTTTTTATTATTAGACAAATATTGTTATTTATTTATCTTTTGAACAGATATTCGCCAATAACTCATGTAATAACCAGTGATTATTCTAACAGAACTTTCGCTAAATGCGAATACAGAACTTTTTATTATGTGTGCCATCAGATCAAAAGATTACGATTAGACTAGTTTACGACCTGTATTAAAGGTCTCAAGTTTTAAAAAAGACGATTAATGAAATTTATTCTTCATTTTTAACTTTGTTTTATGCAAAGCAATGAAGTATGAAACAGAAAAGATGGAAAATTCGCTTTCAATTTTAGAGAGATATTCCATGAAATATATTATTTGGTCGATTGAGTCTTTATAAGATGAATGAACTGATTCAATAAGTTTTATTATTCTATTGTGAAATGCAAAATATGATTTCATAATGATGTAAAATATGATTTCATAATAAAAAATTTAAAAATCGAAAATATATAAAGTTCATTGAATTTTCTTACTCTTCTATAATAACATAAAAGCTTCTAAAAAGCTCCCCTTTGAAGATTTTCGGCTTAAAAATAATAATGTTATGGTTCATCAAATATTCTAGTTTTTGAAGTTTGAGGTGCTGTCACTTTGAAGTTTAGAAGTTTTCAGTCAAACAAAAATACACGTATACATTAATTTTTTAAATATTTTCACTTCCCTGATCAGATTTTAAAAATGATTACTTGGTTTTCCTGAGCAAATGACCCTTATCCATTGGTAGGTCGTAAGTAAGCGGATAAGGCCTCTCAGCCAAAAGTTTCTTCTCAATCAACACTTCACTCAAAAAAAAATTCATCAAAAATAATCGATGTTAAGGTACAGAGAATCATCAAAAACCGAGTCAGTCAATTATGACAACGACTGTACATGAAATATTTCGTGAACTCAAGATTGTTATCAGTTAAGAATAGTGTTGGTAAATTAGCTGCCTTAGACTTTAGCTGCAGCTAAAGCTCAGGCTAAAAGCTATAACATTTTTGAAACAGGGCTAAAAGCTAATAGATTTTAAGAGAGCTAAAGCTAAAACTTTATGCAGATTAGCCTTTTAGCCTTGACTTTCAAATCAACTCAAGGTTTTTGATAGTTAAAAATTTAACTTAGTTAACTACATATCAAACGATTGAAGTGCCCGTCCTTATGCGCCACCTACAAAACAGAGAGTAGTTATAAGGTTTTTAGATATTCATTTTACACCTCCTGTCATTCAGTACCAAATAATTCAAAGAATTTTATGTCATTTTAGCTTAACATTTAATTATAAGTGTAGAGATTTTTGGTATCTTTTCTTTTTGAGTATATTAGATTTCTATAAAATGGGCCTCAAATTTTGAAAAGTTAACTCATCGTTCGATATGAAGTTAGTTGAAAGTTACAATATTCAATAAAATATTTGTGTCTAAGTTTCATTTATTAATTTTTAGGGCTAAAAGGCTAAAGAATTTTCACAGGGCTAAAGCTAAAGCATCGAATAGCTGCGGCTGCTAAAAGGCTAAAAAAATTCCAGGGCTAAAGCTAAAAGCTGACGAAATTTTTACCTTTAGCCTTTTTACCATCACTAGTTAAGAATGTTATAAAGGTATTCTTGAAATAGCAGAATGATATCCTTTACTACATTATTAAGATATCAGTTTTTGATCGATTATTATTGAAATACTTGAAGAATAATTTTTTAAAGCTTGTATCTTTGAATAATGAGAACTACATACTATGTATGAAGTTCTATATTCATAAATAGATGTATGAAAGATAGCTCGTCCCTAACTTAAGTGCATATTCGAAGCTGAATTATTTATATTCACCTACAAATATATATATATATATATATAAACTAGAACAACGACTCGTTCAAGCATCGGAAGTCATATTGGCGATGAAGAAGCATTTAGCAGGTTACTTATGGCATTCTTTATTATTAATGATGACATCAAGAGAATGAATCTCCTGTTATTGGATCTATTTAGGAAACTTTAATGAAAACAGTTATTTAATCTCATACTAAACTACTTATAAGCTTGATTTTTATTTAATTTAATTTAACTTAAAGAGTAGTCGCATTAAGTTAAAAAGCTTTTACTTATTAAAATAAATTCGAGAATTACGGAATATTCCTCACTTAGCAGCTAATCTGAATATAGTATATATCCATACTTCGAAACATAGTATCCAAATTCGAATCCAAACATAGTATATATTTCTACTTATATAGAATTTAGTCAAGAAATACTGATTACTTACCTGTATCTTTAAGATAGTCATTAAATCATTTTCTAAACAAATATTTTATTTACATATTTTGTTGTATAACTTAAATAATAAAATTAAAAATGTTGAAAAGTTTACATTTTGGTTTGAATTTGAATGAAAATGATTAGAAATTTATTTGAAAACTTAAGAGAAAATCAACTGAAATGCAAATTCATATTATAATTAAAGGATTATTAAAAAGTATAAGAAAATAATGAATTTTAATTTAAATTTGAAAAGAATCAGTCAATGAATTGATGTATAAGATATTATTCATATAAAGAGGACCAAAAAAATGAATCATTTATTATATAAAATCGATATATTGTTGAGATTTAAAAAATTATTTCTGAGTGATATTAATTCATTAAATCATTCATTAAATATTGTATAATATATTATATGATGTAATCAACACACGAGCAATGCTCTCAATTCGATTATTTGATGTATGAGAAGAAGAAAATAAAAAATAAAGCATTATCTCTGTATGAGGAAAACGTAATATGAATTCTCTGTTCTTATTAAGTTGAGGACATATTACGTATTATAGCAATTATTTCAAGAAAGATAATAAGCCCAATAAATAACATTAAGAATAATAAAGGATAGCGGGAATGTCCACCGAGATATTCTATCCACAACCATCGCTCTTTCGTGTTGCTTTGAAGCGTAGTTCCTGTACGCTTGTTGTTGTTGATGATGTTGTTGTTGTTGCTGCTGTTGTTGTTGTTGTCCCTGTGAGAGTGTATCAACAAATTCGAATCACATCAACTCATACAATATAAGAAAAATGTTATGTGTGGTACAAATGTGTACAAATATGTTTTAGCCTCAATTATTTGTTAGCAGATCAGGGAATTCGTTAAAAACAAGACGTGCCTCGTGTTCGATAAGTTATTTAGCGGATACGCATTTTTATCTATTAACACGAATGCAGTAAAGAAAAAAGTATTTGACTTTCTATTTCCTTATATTCTTCCGATCATTAAAAGCTTGATAATCCTCTATGTAATGATCGTCACATTATTTGGTAGAGAGTGTGTATCACTTCATGTATTAGGTTCTGCTTAATGTTCTTATAACACGTTCAAATTTTCTTCATTATATGAGTTCATATACATATAAAGCTATAATTACTCATGAAGAAACAAATCATAACATTTGTTTAGATTAGTTTATTCTAGGTAACTCTTGTATACTATATGTTTAGTAACTGTACCTTTAGTTTAAATTAAAAATTAGCTAAAATTTCTTTCACAAAGCAATATCCTGTACAGAAATTTTAGCTAATTTGTAATTTAAACTAAGAGTTACTAATGATAAATAGTTAAACATTAAACTAACTCATGATAATATTTTGCAGAGATGGAGAATCAAATTGTCCAGTGGGGGTGCAAAATCTCAAAAATTATCATTTCACCGGTACGTAAAAGCCATGTGATTTTGAGAGACAATTTTCAGGAAGAGAAAATTTCCGCAATTTTTTTTTCAAAAAACTTTTCCCGCCAAATTTTTTTCCGCCCATAATTCTATTATAATATTTTACAATCAATACTGATCTAAAATATTTAAAGAGTATCATTATTTGAATGAAACATTTTGATTGTTTTTGAAACACCTGTAGAACTAAAAGCTCATATTTCTTAACTTTTTTCTCAGTCAGTGTTCACAAAGTTTAAACTCATGATTTTCTAATTAATATTTAAATTGAAGCCTCAAAATACTGGACTTTATAAGAGACTAGCTATAAAGTCCGTTCAGAAGAACGGCAAATATGAAAAAACAAAGATTTTGTATAGCATTGCTGTGGGTTCGATTCCTGGCAGGGGATAGTTTTTTTGCTAAAATTAAAAAAATTGTTTTTTGCTTTTTTTGAAAAATGAATAGCCAGTGCTGCACCTCCTGGTCATACTGATTTCGAATATGTAATTGATTCGGGTCTAAAGTGTCCACAGTTCGAATGCATAGAATGACGGACACACATATTTGCTCTTTATATATATAGAATGAAGAATGATGATGATGATTAATATTATCAGATACTCTATTGATCGGTTCATTACATATAATTTAGCGCTCAATTCATAATGAATTAAATAAAACCGCAAAACATTAAAAAAATTTTAATCTAAATATCTGCTATGTTTCTCATTGAGGAACTATAGGCTTTTTTCATCTGCATATTAAGGCTTTAAAATATCATATTTCTCAATAACTTTCAAGAAAAAATTCATTTAAGAAACATATCAAGTGTTAGAAATATATGAACTTTTCAACTGTTTTGATTAAATTTTGAATAAATATAAAATGTCCCACAGATCTAGTATGAATATAATTTCTGAAATTCACTGGGGGGTCATCTTTTTCCTCAAAGGGGAGATGAAGCACTTTTTGACTCGATGGCTACCGTAAAAACGGACCGCACCCCTCCCCCTATTCTCCATCTCTGATATTTTGTAAATTACTAAAGCGGAAAGTGGAAAAACTAAACTTAATTACCTATCTATAGACTGGTTTAAATTAAACTTTCTTCAAAGTTATATAATTGAGGCGATAATTTTAGCGCCAACTAATGAGCAGAAAATTCATTCCAAGAAAATGACAAGTAAGAGTTTCCCTTCAAAATGTCTTCTGAGCCTTTTTTACCTGCCTTTGCTTTTAAACTATTAATTAATTGTTTCAAACCATTAAAATGGTTCAATTAAATGATAGTTTGGATTGAGAAAAGACAAGTAACAGATCAATAATTAAATTCTTTCCTCAATCTTAGGATGAGAAATGGCTTGTTTTAAGGCCTATATTTATAGTAAATTTTATAATATATGGTAATGGCTTACAGTTTGGCTATCGATGAAACTAGAAAATAGACTCACAAAACTCTATAAAATTTTGAGTTTCAAATTCTTTTATTTACTTTATCGTTATTTTAACTTTCAAAAAGATATAAATTATGATTTATATTTAAGTGCTTAAAACGTTTTTAGAATGATACTAAATTATGGATTCGATCTCATGTTGTAAAATCATATTAAAAATATTAGATTGAATAATACAAATAAATACTGTGTAATACATACAATATGATTACACGCTTCATATAATTCAAGTAATAAGAGAAAAATGAGAAATTATTCAAATCTTAAAGATGAATAAAATTGAAATCTTTTCAAAACCAAGTATATATTAAATAATTTGCATTTATATTAAAGCCCAACTCAATGAGTTTTAAGCCAAATCTTATGAACCAAATTTAATAAGAGCCTTAAATATAATATATGTCTAGTCTTCTCAAATTGAACTTGAATTTAAAAACTTGATTATACCTTTAGTTTTTAATACTTGAACAACTTAGATCAGTGGTGTTTAGTTATATCTACTGTATATTAGCATAAGATATTTTTATAATAAAATTGAATGTACTGTGCACTATACCTTTGCTGAATAGAGAGGCATTGTTGTGGTCTGGGCTGCAGCACTTGTTGTGGATGAATTTATGGGATTTGACGCAGCTTTTGGCGACATTGCACGCGATGGTATTAAATGACTTTCATCGGCCATCAATATATTGACCAATGCATACTCCATAAGTGAAGCGAATACAAACACAGTGCACGAGGACATAAATATATCAATCGCTTTAATATATGAAACTGGAGGTAATGATTTTTGTGATTGAGCATGTTGAGTTGACAGTGTCAGCAATGAAGTTACACATAATGTTACCCTCGCCGGCACTGCTTCCGGCTTTATCCAAAACGAAATCCATGACATAATTACAATAAGGCAGGTCGGAATGTATGTATGAAATATATAATATCCTATCAAATATTTAAATAAAAATGTTACACAACTCAATATTTAAATTTTATTGTACTATCGGCAAAAAGATTATTGGTTGGCAAATAAAATACGCGCTCAAAAAATGCGTTATCTTTCTAAGGGAATGCTAATTAAGTTTATATACTGTAAAAAAGTAACTCAATAGATCTTATGATTGCAACTTTTTAGTTTCATAA
Organism: Camisiidae sp.; assembly: GCA_034696325.1. Classification (NCBI taxonomy): domain Eukaryota; kingdom Metazoa; phylum Arthropoda; class Arachnida; order Sarcoptiformes; family Camisiidae; species Camisiidae sp. Next base: position 3,901 of record JAQFZT010002812.1, on the reverse strand, counting down.
AATTATTTAGTAATCCTCTAATATTTAGCGCTGTTTTTAACCTTTACTCTTTTTGCCGATAGTACAAGTGATACAGAGGGCAAAGACATGTATGGAATTGTGAAAAATATTTTTGCATAAATATTCTAAGCGCAAAATTAAGCCCAACCTCAGTTTACTTTGCAATTTAATTAAGAAATATTATTATTATTATTATTACTTTTGTGTTAATCTGATTTTCAGGAAGTGATGAATCAAATTTATTTACCTGATAGCAGGTGAGTTCATAAATTTTGATTAACTCATATTTATATTTCCAATTTATCGGTAAATGAAAAAAAACCTTTGATTGCTTCCAATGAAATAAGTTTGAGGTTGTTTGTTATTCACACACTTCAGCTCTCTTAACAATTATTCAAAATTTTTATTTGCTTATTTTTGAAAATAAGATGCTTCACAAACCGTATGAACTAATTAATAATCTATCTATCATGTAATATTGTGTAACTTATCTGTTGATTGTTTTAAAAAAACTGCAAGAATATAATTAGAAACCCTTTTATTATTATTAAAGATTTCGCAACTCAATTTGAATTCCCAACTTTGAATGTTTTATACTGTGCAAACTGAAATGATCTCTAATCAAATTTGCAGCTGGTATTAGATTAAAATAATTCCATAAAATTCAGATTAACTTCTAAGACAATGTAGTTTGTCTTTAAAAATTTGTTTCAAATGAGTCAAATTAAACTGACAATTATTTGCTTCAATTATTTACACGAGAAATAAATTGGTACAAAAAAGCTTTAAATTGAAGAAATGTCTAAATTTAGAAATACAAAAAAGTCTTTTCTTAAATTAATAAATTAAATGTTTTATCAACTGCTTAATAAACTCATTATTAATTCAAGAAAAGACTTTTTTAGACTTGTAAAAGACATTTCTTCAATTTGAAAACTTTTTGCATCAATTTATTTCTAGTATAAACATTTGAAGCAAATAATTTTGAGTTTGCTTTTTTAAACTTGTTCAAAATCTTCGACTTATGTTAATATTATCTCTAATCTATTGAATGGTATCTGAAAGTTAAACAGCAGTGAACATCAATTAATATCTATTTTATCCCCTATAATAGTGAAAATTCTTTTCTACTAATTTTGAAAAAATAGATATATTTCACAACTTAGAAGTTGGCTCTGATTCTTCAATTTATTATCATTAAAATTAATACCGAGTCTTCGTTTTATTGTGAATAATACTTGTACACACGTAAAGTTACCTGTAAAATGAATAGGAAAAATTGGTGATAAGTTAGCTTTTAAAAGAATAAGTAGAAGAAGTAGTTCAAAATTAGAAAAGCATTACTTAGTTATGTCTTCGACAGTACAGCAGTTATAAAATATATATAGTTTGCAAACTTTTTAACTATCATGGGAATAATGTATTGAAAAAGACACTTTTTGTATTACCATACTTTCGGAAAGAGTAACGTTCTTTTCAATACAGTATTGCGTGCAATATTGACGTAATGAAAAAAGTGAACGTAAAATAACTTATATTTTTGCTTATATGTTGGCCTTTACACCTTTACCCTAATATTAAAGGAAAGTACAATTTGTTAACACAGATATTTGAAACAGTTTAAATACATTTGTTCAAGATTTGAGAATTGCTTGAGTATAAACACTAAGTGTAAACCCAAGTCTTATACTTTGTTGCATCTATTATGACATAAGTAATGTTAAATGGTTTTTATAATATATGAATACAGACCAGAAGAGTAAGTCTGTGTACAATCTCCTATACTTTTTTCAGTCAAGTCATGCTGAGGCAATTCGATGGACTCATCAACTGCTAGTGGAGTGTCAGTTTCCCAGTCAAATATTAAATCGTCTGTAGTGTATGACACTATAATAGATAAAGATTATGGTTTATATGAATAGAGAGACATATCAATATAATAAGATCCGTCTTTGAATTTGTAAACAAATAAAACTTCGGCTGTGATAATCTGACTGAGACCACATCGGTATCATTAGAATCAGTATAGCCTGAAGATGAACCGAAAATTTTCTTTTCATCTTTAAAGTGGCTACGACACAAAAATAACAAAATGAAGGCTACGCCACATTACATAAACAAAAATTGAAATTTGAGCTTAAATTAAACGAAAGATATATTGAACACTAAATACAGAGCTATTGAGAGAGGAGAGGAGAGACAGAGACAAAGACAGAGACAGAGACAGAGACAGACAGATAGACAGACAGACAGAGAGTTGATTGTGTTAAATTCTATTACAAACTTATCTTTATTTCTATGTCAAAACTACAAAAAATAAAATTTAAGTTAACATGTTTTCTATTTTGAAATATATTTCTATATTCAACTCTTATATAAAGATAGTTTGAACTGTAATAGTTTTAAAGCATTTAATTGTTTAGTTCTCTTATAAGGTGTTGTTGCGGGCTTAGGCCCGGCTTTGCTACTAGTTTATAAATATTTGTGAGACATCGCGCGCGGGCTTATATGGTTAACATTGATTGAGAACGACAGCCCTTAAAATTATGGGTTTGATTATTATACACATATTACGAATTCGCATTCACAACTTCCATTTCGCTATTCAAAAAGATTATCCGTTTAATAAAGTATGAATGTTTGAAGAAGTTTTAAGTTTAGATGTCCTAAAGGTTTGTCAGACGTTTTCTTCAGCTTTCGATTTCACTGAAGATTAAAAATACTTTTCAAAAACAAAATATTTTTTATTTTGTTTTTAATAAACTTGCGAGTTTGAGCTCGAGCTTATTTGAGATGATTAGAGCGTTAACTTGAGCTTATTTGGCGTCTGATAGCTTGAGCTCAAATTTAGCTTATTCTCTACTCTACTTATAACCTGATGTTTGTGAATATGCTTTCATAACAAATTGCTTTTGGAAATATAATACAGTACCAAAAAAGAGAATTACTGATGAAAATCAAAATTCAGTCATCAAATGAAGCAATCGTTACCTTAAAGATTTATTTTATGAAATTAATTATTGAAGTACATGTAACAAAAATTCCAATTCAGTTAATAACCTATAAGGCATGATACGTGCCAATTCACTAATTCAGGCATAGATTAATTAACTGCAAGAAAAGTAATATTCCTATACTTTTTCAAAGAAAAGAGGTTAAGAGCAGTCCCTTCACTAATTTCTTTAAAGAACAATGTTTTTATTAATATCTGAAAAATATGGAATATTAAGCTCTGCTGAGTAATGAAACTTGAGTTGATGTGATGCTTATACTAGTTAATCATAAATTATTAGAGTATGCGAACGCTATTTGTATAAAACTAACGTTCAGTTAGATATGGATGAGTTGTCTTAGATGTGCCGTAAAATTGTATCAGCCGTTCAGTCAAAACTCAATAATTATGAGGCGTCACCATATTAAACAAGTCAACTTTACTTACTTTTCATAATTATTTTCAAATTTTACTAAACTTTTCCTGGATTTTGTGTACTTATTTCCAAAATTTTCTCTAAAATAGTTTTTAAGGAAGAAAAGTTTGAACATAAATTCGTTTGAGTTATTGCTATTTTAAATGCGCTTCAATCGAAAAATTTATATCAAAATAGTTTGAAAGCTTTTATAGATTCTTTGAAAGTATTAGAAAGTAATACGTTGTCAACATTTACACTACAAATTGAAAATTGAACTCGTCTTACATAATATGACAGATATTACAGGACATAACAAAAGTTATATAAATAAATTGATTCCTTTCTCTCTTTTAACTCTAGCAAAAGAGGGCAAGAATTACTTTCTCAAATTGTTTTATTTATTCTTATCTTGTTTTAAAGGCTTACTTCCGAAATACCAAATAATAAAATCCCAAAAAACAAAATACCAAAATTAAAATCCCAAAAAATAA
>JAQFZT010002811.1:0-10654 GCA_034696325.1 Camisiidae sp. | reverse complement strand
TTTTTTTTGAATAAACAAGTATAGAATTCACCGACAAATATAAAATAAGTTGAAAAGATTTACAGTTGTTTTGAGTCAACATTTATTCAAAACATAATCTATAAATATTTACTGTAAACATATTTGAGTCACGTTTGAAATATTGGTACAAAAATATGTTGAAAAGCCAATATAAATTTATATCACGAAATCTCAACTAAAAATAGTTGTGTCAAATACATTTCAAATAATAAATAATAAATTTGAGTTAAAAACGTAAATCTCATCATTTATATAAAAATATATTTTGTTAAAAATTGGATCAATAAAATAGAAAATCTAAATAAATAATCAGAATTCCCAGGAGTCGAACCATCGAAGTCCATACATAGTGCTATTCATTTCACTTGCATTGGAACCGGACATTCCATAACTTAAAGGCGCGAATAAATAAAAACTGTAAATAATAGCTGATAATAGACTGCCATAAAGCCAATGATAGACACTTGAGGCGAGTGTTGGTGTCAATAGTTTAGGCAATACTTTGAAGAGATAGTCAAGTATTACCGCTGAAAGCATTGAACTGAATAAAGACGCGGGAAAATAGTGATGAAAATAAAGAACGCGTCCCATCGCGTAAAACGGCATATAATGGAGTGACCAACCAATGAATAGCCAAATAGACGCTTGAGTTAAACGTGTATTCTGTAGCTGAATGTCTTGCGCTTCATAACAGCCGCGTTGACGTCGAACTGATATAAATAAATGTACGAAACAGTAAACAAATAGAAGAAATAGATTCGCCCACCATATGATCGGATTTCCTAATAGATAAATGCGGTAATCGTTGCCCGAAAAAAATTGACCCTAAAATAGAATTCAAATTAAAGAATTTGTCGGAAAAGTGATGTGTTGTGATGTGTTGATTGAAAGATGCATTAAAACATAAACTTAAAATTATAAGTTTTCAATAGAAATTGAATATTAACCCGATAATTGATGGGCCACTGCCATGGCCTCGAAGTGACTTCTCCTTCTTTAGGTTTAAGTCCAGCATTTCCCTGAAGCATTACAGCATGAGATTCAATAAATCGTTCCCAAAAAGAGGGCGCATACACTTCAAAACTAACATTCGGTAAACGCGGGAAATAGTTGTCCTCAACGTTCCAAAAAATATTCTTATCTAATAAATTGGGAGAACACGAGACTTCCATCTGTTCGTAACCCCATTTCGGTAATTGTTTGGAATGTGAATGAAGGGCACAATTAATCAAATAGTGAACAATTTTCAATTTACTCGTCACGGTCTCCACTCTATCGCCTTCTCGACCACCGCTGATCTCAACTCTGAACACATCATTTGCATCTCCAGTTCCGTTATCGCCATAACAAGTGACCTGAAAATGCTTTTTAGTGATTGGCGCCAATTCTTTATGGCTGTGAAGATTCCTTGTGGTCACCAAATGCTCTAATCGTATGAGATCTCCATTTTTAACGAACTCTATTTTACCCTTTTTAGGATCAGTATCGCTGTCATACTTCTTAATCTTCCACTTATTATTCTCGTCTTTATGCGAATAAGCGGTCACTTGTTGTTGTTTAGCTCCCACTCCTTCCGGATATAAATGCCAATGAGAGTGAAGATATCCTCCACCCGTTCGATGATTCTTGAGTGTAATGACAGCGCCATAAGCGACATGTCGTGGCATTGAAGCGTTATATAAAGAGTTTCCCACCAGTTGTGACTGAAAAGCAGAGCTGAAGAATCCATCGCCGTTTCCGCTTTTGTACAACACTTTCAAATGAATCCAAAAGAATGTCATATACAGTACTATTGGTAATAATATTAGACAAAGTACTCGAGCAGTTAAATGTCTCAATACTAAAGATAGAGGATTTGATAGATTGCCGTATATTTGCCACAAGTCTGCGATTGTTTGGACGCCAACCAAAAGAACAACAAATAGTCCCACAAACTTAACACTTAAACAATTTATATTAATCATTAAATTAAGGCAAAATTTATTAAGATTTTATACCTTATAGAGCAAGAGAGAAAAAATCCAGTCCATGACAACCAGAACCACCACTTAATAGTGAAGGAGTCATTTTGTAATGAGTTAAACATAACACTTCCCAAAACTGAACTGATTATGAAAAACATTAATATGGGATCGAGAAGTATGTATTGAGAGAGTGTTATCATTCCTACATCTGAATACAAAACACAAAACTTCATAAACAATTGCAATGAAAATCCATTTAAAGACATACCAAAAGTAATGAAAGTGGCGGCCAATGCTGAAGAAGTGATGGATTGGGACAGTTTCCATACAATTATGAAACTGAATGGTATTATAAGAGCGCCTAAAGTCACACAAAAGAGTCTCATTCCGACGTACGGGTGGTCTCCGTATTTGTCTCCGGGTTTGTTGAATGCAAAGGTCCCGTTATAACCAGTCAAAGCTCCCGACAAACCTATTAACATCTTTTTAAATTTGAAAAAAACAAATTAAAACAAATTGTGTCTATTTTACTATTTATTATAATTCAATCGAAAGAAAAAGGTTTGAATTGAAGTATTTCTCAGAATAGTTGGCTTTTCTCAACTCATTAAATAAGTTAATAAACTATAAGAGTTAATGAATTAAATACTTTTCCGAGTGGCGGATGAACATCGAAGAAGAAGGTGTGGTTTATATACCAACTGCCCATTTTGCCGAAGTGGGTCTCATCCCAACTGTTCAACAATTACATTAACAAACTTTCAATACATTGTAAACAATTGTAAAACTTATTAACTTGTATTGAGTCAATAATTATATAATAGATTACATACCAGACATGATTTGGTTCTGAGATTTTATGAAATCTTGTTGCAAACGATATAATGATTATTATTGTGAATACTATCCACCAATTGGTGGCACTCTTATTATCAATTAAATCATTGGATTCACTATTTTTGTGATTCGTATCAATGCTTTGATTCAGTTGTGATTTGTTTTTCAATTTGACTTTTGATTTAGAGTTTGAATTGTTTTCAGTTAAAGCCATATTTGAGTCATTTATTAAATTGATTATTATTTAAAACAATGAATGCAAACGTGTTTTCAATTATTAAATGACACCAAAAGTTCTTGTGTTCACTAAAGTTCATAAACTTGTATGACTTGTAAACAAAATACCGGTCTTTAAAATCAAAGTTCTTTAATGCCATCGTTTGACATGTAGTGTAACTAAATATGATTATTATTATACCTTTTTTTACCTTAACATAACACTTGTTTAAAACTTGTCCTAAAAGTTTGGGTCATTTGGAAAAAATGATGAACTGTTTTCTCTCTTCAATCAAAATAATTTGAAACAATTTTGAGTTTTCCTCAGTTTTTCACTAAAGACGATGTTTTTTCAAATGAATGAATTGGCAGTAACTGTAATAGCAATTAGTTTTTAACCATTTTCTTAGAACTTATGGTTTCATTTGTTAGCAAATCTGTCAACTTATTCTCAATTCAATCACTTTATTAATCATTATTACGTTTTTCTTGAAAACCTAAGATATGCTTATTCTTCTTCTTGAATCAGTTTTAAGAACAATTATAAGTCACTGTAATTAATACTCGAATATAATTAGAATTAACTCTTAAAACAAGAATTTTTCAAATAATTATACAGTAATTGGTTTTAGTTTTGAAGTATTAGAACTCTAATCGAGAAAAGAAAAGTTTTGATTCAATTCTGATATTTTCAAATATAAAGAAATCATATTTTGCATAAAAAGCAAATTTATTAAGTTATTCTTCATACAAGTCTACAAACTTTTATAATTAATTAATATTTATACCAGAATTCATCCAAAATAACATCAAATCATTTGAAATGAATATTTATTCAAATCTACTATTTGTCAGAAAAATTATTAACAATTTTTTAAATTCTAAAAATTAATGATTTAATAGAAGAGAAAAGAACTAAATTTTCAAGCGATGAGTCCTTCATTTTCTTTATTTATTTTCTGTTGTTTTCTAAACTCTCTCTGTCGAAGCCGTTTCTCACGTTCCCATTCTTTCATCCTTAAGACCTGGTCTTCCCATTCGCAGTCGTGATACTCATGTCTTTCATGTTTACATCTCCAGAGAAAGGGAGCGTTTTGTTTAAAACATCCTCTCATTTGCATGTATTTATGAGCGCAATAATCCCTTTGCGGAGGATTTAGTTTCGCTGAATCCATCTCTAACTGCGTTGCTATCATTTCTATTCAAATCAATTATTAAATATAAATTAAATCATTAACTTTCAAAACAAATCTATTAAAAAGGCCAAAAAACTCAAATCAAATTGAAAAAGTAAACAATAATTTCAAGAAAATTAAAGTGTTTTAAAAGTATAGAAAATGTGAAATATATGAAAATTGATTGATTGTTGACCTCTTGGTTTGCGTCCGTTCGGAAATCCATACAACGGGTCAAAAGGAGACTCTTCACGATCTGATGGAAAGTCTTTAAGCTCTTTACGCAGATGTGGTTGAGTCAAGTGCTCTATTGACCAGTGATTTGAGGACCAGTACTGACCCATTTCTCTATTATTATTAATCAATTAATTTAATTATAAATGCATTTAAATCTCGTTTTTAACTAAATTATTGTTTTTGTTATTATGTTTTTCTACGAAAGCTTTGATTTGAGGGACTTTTTAATAAATGCTGTGAAAAAGTTATTTTTATTTGAAGCTTAAAATTAAATGAACACAATAGAAAAATAGAAACACAATAATTAAGTCCTTTTATTAACTTATAATATTCATGATAAACAGTTTTTCAGTACAAATAAAATTAATTCAATTAACTTTTCAATTGAAACAAAACATGAGTTTATTGTTTACTGAAGTGAACATTCGTGGAGTTCATTAATTTACAAAAAATATATATTTGAAATAAAATGATCAAAATAACTATGAAATTGTTACAAATAATGATTTATTAATTTTTAGGTTAAAATTATGTTTTAAATAAGGAAATCAGTTGATAGCGAGCGCATCGTTTTGCATTTCGTGAGTGACCTGTGTCTGCAAATCACTCAATTTCTTCTTTAATTGATTCAGACCTGACATCACAATAGTTGCCGGTTTGAGAGCACCCGAAGACTCCACGTTAAAGAAGAATTTATTTGGTTTTCCGTCTCGAATATAGTCGGCTTCGTATTTGGTGTCGTCTTCAGCGAACTCAGTGTATTCACTGCGCGGCCACTCTTCGGGTTTAGGGAATAGCGTATGTCTGAAGGCATTGTCCGGATCGTATTCGAAGGCCACCCCACACGTTGGGTTCCATTTTGCGTGCTCTTTACCAAAACCTCATTTTGTACAACAAAAACAATTGTATTAACCATTATTTAAGCGATCATTAAAGCAAATAATTCAATCATTTGTTGCAATCAATTTGAGAAAAAATCAAATTCTAAAGTATAGACACCTTTTTTAGCGTAAGCCTTGATTTTGAGTTCTTGACCGCGCCTTAACTTTACGAGAAGTATTTCATTGTCAACATCTGTTTCATCGTATTCTTCATTTTCGTCGTGATGTCTGGACGAGACCGGAACCACTCTTGCGTCCGACGATTTGAGGTCAGCACTGGTCACGGATTTGGTCTCTTCTGTAGTGCACTTCACGTCTAGAGTGAATTCAACAGAACAATCGGGACAGAAGTCAACACATGTACAGTCACGTGAATATTGCATTTTGTCCACCACTTCATCACATGTAAGAGGTATTAAACCTTTTTGTAAATACAATAAACATTCAAATTAAATATTAATTTCATTTCAATTGTCAATAAAAGTTGGCTTAAATGTAAACCTAAACGATGAGCAATGAATTCGTCGTGAAGAACACTAGAGTTGGCCTCCAATTGAACCCAATCGATGGCAAGTGTGGGCACTTCTGCCATAAAAACTCTTCTCAAAGCGTTGGCAACCGATAGATCGGTGTCTTCAACACTAAACTTAAGATTTTCTTCAGTAATACCTCCTTCTGGTATCGCAACTGAAGGCTGATTTGCGTACGGCATCTTTCACTCTATAGATTCAGTATTATTTAACTTAAAAACATTCTTCAAATTTAATATTTATTTAATTCAATCACTTGTTCATTATTTTAAAAAAAAATATAAGTTCAGTTTAGTTTAAGCCACACAATCACTTAAGTCCTATTCAATATTAAAATTTAAGGTCTTTTAAATATGGATTGAGTTGTAAAGAAAGTATTAAAAAGCCCCAAATTTGTGTATTAGTTGTTTGGGTTTGAATCCTATGAAAACAATGCGCTTTTAAGTCAAGGGAATGTCTATTAATAACTTTGACTTGAATTTTGCTTTCAATTCAATGCTTAAAAATTTAAATGATTTGAATTATATTTAGAAATTAGATTCAATTAAAATTAGGTATAAAAATGTGACTTTTAATGATTTTCAAATAATTACATAAAATTGTAAAAGTTTTCAATAAATAAATGATTTAAGTATAAATTGATCGATTAATAGAATCACAATTCGATTTTAACATATTTTTGGTGATCAAAGCTCTGGTCATTTTCATGATTGGAATCAAAATTAGAATTCCTTTTATTTCTAACATAATTGACAGCAATAGTAACTAATCTTAAAAACTCGTTGACATCAAACCGATAATTAGTAAACTTAGCATTAGCTGAAAGCTGAGTGTTTTCTGACTTCTGATCAGTAGTTTCGGGAAACAATTTGTTGGTTTGAGTCCATGTCATATACTTAACACCTCTCAAACGGGCCAAATCTTTATAACAATGTTCATCATCACAATTATAGAGCTCAAAGAGAACACCCCAATCGGGTTGTAATAAACAGTGAGTGAGACCCGCGCCGTGTATTCCTATTAATACATCACTATTAGAACTGATCTTTATTTGGTCTAAAAATGGCATTCTATGGTTAAAGTCATAGACATCTACAGTAACTTCACTCAAATTGTTTCTCATAGCTGTTAATAATTCTTTTTCATTGAGTATTTGTCTGTATTTGGTTTGCCTTGAGATTAATGTAATTCTAACCATATTTTTGTCATTAGGAGTAATAGTTTCGATATTTAATCTATGAATTAAATGCCGATTAAAAGCATGAAAAAGTCCACTCTTATGACAGCCAGGAATTAATGGCATATTATAATAGATGCCATAAATCATTCGCGGAAGTAATGGAAATATAACATCACGAAAACAGACTTTTTTGCCTCGAAATAGTCCTAAATTGAGAATTGGATTACGAGTGAAGGCATTCCAAACGGATCCAAAATTGGATCGATAGGGATATGTGTCCCAAATTATTATGTTATTGTCCACTGAAAACGAGTTATTCAAGTGCAGACTCGCGTATAAATTGATAAAATCACAGAAATGGTGGTACATATTGACTGTTGCGTCCAATTTCATTATATAAGTCGGTCTTTCAATCCAAAGGTCACACTTTTCCTCATCTGAAAACACTTTAAAGTTTTCAATTTCTGTAAACCATGACTGAAGTGGGCTTTTATGTTGCCCTTCGCTTTTGATTTGATCTTCATGTAAGAGACAATTCCAGCCACCGATATGTTGAGCTCCGATCACATCTTCCCTATACCTCATCGGCTCATCGATTGTCTTCAACAATTCGAAGTCAATTAAAATATTTTTTGCCGAACAGTATCTCATATATTGTGTGCATTCAAGCGATGAAATCAATTGATTTTTAACTGAATTCACATTAAGTTTTGGTCGACAGAAATGTTTGAGTTCTTTTCTTCTGTCCCGAACATAACCAAAATCTGCCGAATCATAGAATACTTTCAATTGTTCTAATTTATTATGAGCCCAACCATTACTCTCTTCAAGACATTCAGGCCTTAAATAAATGTTACTTTCATTACAATTGGGTTCAAAACCCCAACAATTCTTCTCTACTTTTTCTAACTCTAAACAAATGGATTTCTTGTAATTTATATCAAATCTATTATTCGTTTCATTATTTAATGCTATTTTAAAAGAAAAACCAATTTATTATAAATTATTAAATAAATAAATATTTAGTTGTGTTGAGAAAAGACTTGCCTTCAAATTGGATTGAATCAAACTTTTGTGATTCACATAATTGTTTCAATAATTTATATTCATTTCTATTATTTTTGAGCCAATACTTTATGTGATCGAAAGGAAGTGAAGGAATAATTAATGAATTTATTAGTAATAAATAGTTAATAAATAAATAAACCAAATAAATAATCATTATATTATTGACAATATTTGACAGATAAATAGAAAAAATAGTTAACACAGACAAAGCATTGATTTCTCCTTTAAGAGCATTTGAGTGCAAAGCTTTCAAGTAATACAAAAAAAAATTTCATTAAGAGTTTTGTAGTTGTGAGAAAACATTTCATATAAAATTTTGATTTCTTACTTATTGACAACTTTGATGAGATCACAAACAGTATCATAAGTGGACATATGTTTGGGCATCAACTGCTACCTTCATCAGCACTAATAAGTGAAACAACTTAAATTGACTATTTTTGTGCCTTTGCTTCTTAGCGGGTGTCAGCAGACAAACTTTAGATCAATTCAATAATCGCTTTGCAGTATGAAATTCAGACATAAAGTCTATATTATTTGTTATAATCTAAACAAAGTTTCAAATTCATATAATTCTAACTAATGATTGAAATATAATACAATATTTTCTGTATTGCGAAACAGCTCTGCCACAGAAATTAAAATAAATATATGCACATCAAGCATAATGCATATATTACTCTTTATTTTGAAAGTAATTGACCCTATGATGGGGTATTGAATAGTCGGATATTAATTCCTCAATTTAATCAAAATGCTTCGGAAGCCGGTCTTCTTTAGTGAAGACTGGTTTCTGTGGTAGAGCTGTATGGGATCCTATGGAAAACTTTATTTTCAACAATTTATTTCTCGGGAACAGATGGTCTGCGCTAATAGACACTGTACATATTTGTGCAGGAAGTCGGGGATACTAAAAATATGAACCTGCCCCAATTCGGTATCTGGACGATGTCTATACGGGCGATGTCTATACTTGTCCATTATCCCTGAGGCACTTATCTATAAACTAGAAAAATAAACTTTTGATATCCCCATTTACCCTGAGTTACTCTTTAAATAAACTGAATCTCTTTCATAAAGTGAGCATTTATTGGAAAAAGTTTGTGCATTGCATAACTCAGGCTTTTCTCTATAATCTTAGTCAAATTCTCATTCATATTAAAAATTGAATTTATTTATCAGATAAATATAAAAATTAATGCTACGTATGTTTAAAATGGATTAAATTTTTGTTGAAATTAAATAGTTGTAATAGTTGTACGTTATATTGTGAGAATAACTAGTTAGTTGAAAAATGTTTAATTAGAAATATTTCACTGTTGAACAAATATTTATCAGATTAGTTTTTATTATGCAACAAATAGCCGACTTGATCCAAAAATTCTATTGGTGTTATAGGATGTTGTGAATCAGGCTGAAATCGTGACCAAAGATTTTTAATTTGTTGATTAATTTTTGCATAAGTTATCTTCTGTATAGATAAAGTGATTCCTTGTGAAAGTTGAATAATAGCTTTAGTATTGTCTTCTTGATCTTCCTTTATGTAATTAATTAATCGGTAAATAGAAGGATGATGCTCATTAACTTTTTTATTGAACGCGCTATGCCACCCTTCAACGTGATTATTGGTTCTAGCTTCCAGACATCCGAATTGGTTCCAAATATCACGATGAAATAATGCATTGAATTCATCAAACCATGTATTGACAAAATAATCTAAAAGATCATTGCAATTTTCAGGGCAATTTTCAAAAATTACATCCCAAGCATCTTGAAAATTTTCAATTGGTAGTACAGCTAATCCTAATATACGATGGATAAGCTTTCGAACTTGAATATATGGTTTATAAAATCTAGCTAAACCTAGAGTTTGAACTTTGCGCCAAATTGCTTGTGTATAATGGAAAAGATAACCTTTCACAGTACAATTTGGAAACAAATTTTCAATGGCTTTAATTGTTGCTATTTCGAAATCTACTTGAAATACATTTGGTTCAAATATTAAGCCATTATTTTCAGCTGAATGAATAAAAAAGAAAAATGGATTGTCTTAATTCAAAATGTCTAAATTCATAACAACTAATACATTTTGAATTGAGACATTTTGAATTAGGACATTTTGAATTGAGACATTTTGAATTGAGAAATTTTGAATTAGGACATTTTGAGTTGAGATATTATGAATTAGGACATTTTGAATTGAGACATTGTGAATTGAGAAAATTTGAATTAAGATATTATGAATTTAGAAATTAATGAAAAATTATTATGATTTTATAACATACCACTATTTTTAATCAACATAAAAAATCTTTCATATGTTAGCTGACTTTTATCCGGTAATATTCCGTAAATTAAAGGTATCATTTTCTTAGCTGTCCCACCATAGTCTTCAAATGCATGAATTGTGTATAGTTGTTCAAATTTACTTGAACAACTGCTGAAAGTTCCATCACTGAATAGTTTCTTGCCATCACAAACTTTTTTAAGATTTTCAACAGTTGCATAAATTAAGATCTTGTCATCATCTCCATCATTCACTAAA
>JAQFZT010002810.1:0-10656 GCA_034696325.1 Camisiidae sp. | reverse complement strand
AATTTCTGACACTTTGTTCAGAACATCTGACGGTTTGAAGTTGTGTAACCACTTCTTAAGTATCTCTAATTTAAACACTCATTAACGCCAAGCTTGAACTCTATTGTGCTTATAATAACTTACTTTCGACACGAAGTGGATTAATGTATGGGATTTTGTTATTTAAGTCTTTCAGAAAAAAGTTATTTTATTGAAACCTTTTTCATGGTTTAGTTATAAATGACTTTTATTTTAATAGTAGAGTTTAGTTGATTTTGGAGGTCAATAATCGCTGCTATAGATGAAAAACTGGAGTAAAATGGGTTCGAAACTTATGTGAAGTTTTTATACTTATGTGAAGTTTTTTACTTATGATGAAGACTATTAAACTCGTATAAGGCAGATAAAAATAATAGATTTAAGTCTGAAATTTGGTTTTGGGCAACGAAATTATATGGTATTAGACTATATCACGAAATCATTAGAACTGAAATTTAAATTATGATCAAAAAGATTGACTCAATTCGTTTTCATTGAATATCCTTTACTGTAAAAAAGAAAAAGTTGACGAACTAATCAAAGTTAATATAAATTTAATCCAATGAAATAGTGCCGAACAACTCAATAAAGATGATGAATAGGCCGCAGAAATGCTAATGCATTTCCATCCGCTATCAAATATCCCATAAATGTTATACAAGTCATCAATGAGTAGTCTTCATGAATGAGGAACTGCTATACAATGTATTAAATATATTATTACATAATACAAGTTATATTAAAATGTATATTGAAGTTAAGTGTGTGAATGTCAGAGTCAAGTCATTAGAGTTGAACTACAGCTTTGGTAGGCGTTCAACGTTTTCCTATACGGCTAATGGTTTAATACAAGTTTGTATCGAGACTTTGAAAGCAAAAAAGTGAACTCAAATAAAAATATAGTCTTCTAAAAAGGCTAAGTCGTAAGCCTGTAGTTGTGTAGTGCAGGTCTTTGTGCCCAAAACTGCTCTCAACGCTACACACACTGCTCACGAGTCCTGAAATACTGCTTTTCCAGTGAGATGTGAGCCTATGCCTAACTGTACACAGAGTACTGACTGTATTACTGACTGTACACTCTATGCATTTGAGTCCACACACTCTATACCTTACTCTCATAGCTCTGTATGTATTCAATCAATGATCAAAATATCGATTTATTTTCATTGTTTTCTCGCGATTATAAATCACTTTTAAAAATATTCAAATTGTGTAAATTATTTATTTGAATAATTATTCAATTAATATTATATCTCAAGTGAATGAAAGTCAATTAATTGAGTGCAAAATGTGTTTTGAAAATAGTTGTCTTTACCTTTGGTTTTGCATGATTTGATTGAATGTGAGTTTCATTTATAAGTCTCAACACATCTTTCTATCCATATATAAAACTATTGGTAACCAAAAGTGGCACTGCTTTGAACTCAAGTTGTACTCAACTCAACGTAACTCTAGAATTAAAGCCAAGATCTTTGTGTTGAAGCTATGCATCGATGAGTTTCCATCATTTGTCTTCACCGGAAGTCTCTTTTTAAAGAAAAGTAAACCATTAATTGATTAGAAATTGTATAAATGATTGTCTGAGCGTTTGGTCCAATTGTCTATTAAACGAATGGAACCGACAATTGTTGTGGAGAGAGATTGTAGTGCTTTAGGAGGACTTTTTCAGATCATTATCAATGATATGAAGGTATCTAAACATCAATTCTTTAAATCATTAATTAGTTTGTATTTTCTCATCACTTAATCATTTTTAGACAAATATTCATTTAGTTATAAATTTGACTTTTATTTAAAGTTTCAAAATGTTTACATCAAAACAATATTAATGTTTAGATTAATTATTGTTAAGATAAACAAAATCTGTTAATTAGTGTTGAAGTAAATAAATTCAATGCATATTAGCGTTAAGTAAACGCTTTTTATTTAAAACAGATGAGGGAAAACATAACTTTATTGATAATAATTGGTATCGACAAGTGTTTTATGTTAAAAATATAATATTGTTTATTATTATAAGGGAGGAAATGCCAATTGGGACGACTTTATTGTGAAGGCTAACAAATTTCATTCCCAACTAAAGTAAGTTTAACTATATATTCATTATTATAACTTAATTTTATATCAATTATTAATGAAAG
Source organism: Camisiidae sp. (assembly GCA_034696325.1). Taxonomy (NCBI): domain Eukaryota; kingdom Metazoa; phylum Arthropoda; class Arachnida; order Sarcoptiformes; family Camisiidae; species Camisiidae sp. The sequence goes on along the minus strand of JAQFZT010002810.1, from coordinate 8,497 downwards.
TTATTGTAAGTTATCATAACTTCAATACTCGTATTAGTTTTGTTAAGTGAAGCGAAACGACAGGTCTATTGTTGTAAAAGTCATTTCTCTCTGGTTTTGTCGGACTATATCTTTGAAAGTTGTGATGACTTGTTATCTAAACTGAAGTTGTTTTGTTTTGTGATTTTAGGGCAACAATAGCCGCGTCGACAGCATTTCTCGATGCATTTCAAAAGATCGCCGACATGGCGACCAGCACTAGAGGTACGGCTTTCTATATCTCAATATAACCACTATTTAGTTATTTAATAATCTAGTTATTTGGGCTCATCGTTCATAAAAAAAACTTATATTATAATTAACCCGTTTTAGAATAATTACATTTCAAGGCGTATCACGTCTTCGCAAAGTTTAACGGGTTTTCTTTTAATTATACAATAAGTTTAAAAGAGTCTGCATTTCTTTCTCACATTTACTTTATATAACAAGCATTCAAAGCACATATTTATGACATAATAATAATTGGGTGAGAGGGCGGAGGAGTTGCTTTTGATATCTCAAGACTTTACAAATATTGAACTAATTTTAATGAATTGGTCTCATTCTAATTAGAGAACAGTATAACGACCATAAAAGTCCATTTTATAGATCACGTTAGCCTTTCCCAACTCAATCAAAATACAAAGATCAGGTCAAGTAATGACTGGTCTCTCGAGTGTAACGATGCTTTTGGCCACTCGTGACTATTTTTATCATTTTAAGATAATTAGGTTTATTAATAGCTAATAAAATGTGAGCACAAGTTTATGCACTCAATAAAACTCATAATCTAATTGATTGCATGCATATATTGGAAACATTAGTATTTATACAACATTTCAATTAAATGTATCGAATTTATACTTTTCTTGAAAAATTCGCTTTTGATGGCAAAAAAATGAAATTGATATTTGATTGATGATTAGGTGGTACTAAAGATATTGGTACTGCTCTGACCCGTTTGTGCCTTCGACACCGTTCAGTAGAAGCACGACTAAAGACGTTCACCAGTTCTATAATGGATTGCCTTATACTGCCTCTTCAGGATAGGATTGAAGAGTGGAAAAAGACGAGCGGACAGCTCGATAAAGATCACTCTAAAGAATATAAAAGACTTCGTCAAGAATTGAAGAAAAAGCAGAGTTTAGACTATAGTAACTCTTTGTCGGCATCAACTTCTAATACATTAAGATTTAAGAAACACGCGAGAAATAAACTCAAAATGGATACCAATTGGAATAGTCTTCACACTATGTCTAGATCTATGGATTCCATGGAAGGAAATGAGAAACTATTCATATTCGAAGAAATGGAAAAGAAAGCTGTTCGTCGGGCGCTCATTGAAGAAAGAAGTCATTTCTGTTTGTTTGTCAACTTTATGCGTCCTGTCGTAGAAGAAGAGTTAGCAATGCTTCAAGAAGTGACTCATCTTCAAGAAATACTCGACGCTTTATGCAAAATGACATCCGATCCCTACGCTTTGCCTTCTTCTAGTGAATTAGTTATATCTGATTTGCGACTCAGTCATAGTGAGACCGCCGCCTGGTCTCTACAAACACCTCCCAGTTCTCCGAGTTCTTTCGGCTCTAGAAAGTCAAGTATGTGTTCCATCAGCAGCTTTAACAGTTCATCGAGTGGTAGCACTCATTCTCCTTCACATCATTGTCGATATCGTTCTCTTTCTCAGGTATTTTCATATTTAATTAAATCTTTTCTTAAAATTTAAGAAATATAATAGATTTAAATAAAAACACATTTAAATTATTTCTTGATTTTCCAATGAAATTGAGCTTAATTTGTGACCGAAATAGTCCACGAATAGTACTCATTGTTTTGAAAATAGTCTAAATCACAATAACCATTATATGGTTGGCCTCAACTAAAGATACTTTTTTCTCTTTGTATGACAAAGAAAATTGTCGTTTCAGTGAATGCTTTTTGTTCTTATATACCTCTTATTATACAATTTTTTATTTGTTTTGTTGCATTATTTATTATTTAACTTTGTTTTTGTTTTATTTTTATTTCAAATTAAAGCCAAGTGTAGGTCCCGGTCCTGTTTTTCGTCACACAAGTATTTCTTCACAAGATTCTGGTTTTATGTCACAGGACTATAATTTTATACATTACGCACAGTTACCAATTTGTATATCTGCTAAATATGTCAATCATTTTAAGAACAATGAGGTTCGATATGATATAATGCTTTTGTTAACTTCAATCAAAAGCATTCAAGTTTCACAATTACTAAGAAATTTACTTCAAATAACAGGTTTCGAGTCTATCAGAACAGAGCAGTGGCAGCACTTCGAGCACATCAAGCATTCCAGCTTCGAATCAAAGGATTGATGGAAACCTCAGATCACATACTATTTCTTCATACGATAAAAACCGATGTTATTCTAAATCTCAAACATATGAACAGCCTTTAAGTCATGAGTCGTGTACAATAGATAACGGAAATAATTCGGAAGAAAGTCTGGTTTGTATTCTGAATACTCACAATCGAAGCAATAATGAAGTTGTGTCTGAAAACAATCACTCAAATGAAACGCCAGAATTGCCATCACGTGATCTTATTGTTGACAAACCCTTAATTCCCGCCAAACCGAACACTTTTAATTATGACTTATCAAACTCGATGTCATTAACTCACTGCTCAACAGGTATTGATTCTTCCCTCTATTGTGAATCTCATCCAATATATGCAAACTCTTCTGAAATAATGAACGATGAAACGAATGTCGCCTATTCTGAAGGCTCTATAACTCCAACTAATCCTGAGAGGAGTGGAAGTCCTTGTTCTGAAGTTTACTCCCAAAACAGAAGCGCATCATTTTCTTCTTCGACATTAGCGATACCACGTTCTGGGAAACCCGCGCCTCCGCCTCCTGTCAGACGAACTTCGACTTTATCCAATCCAAACGCGATTACTTTCGGAACATTGAAGAACGCGGGCGTCAACACATACGATGAAATACAAAATTTGAGCAGAACTTATTCCACGTACGAAGACATCAATAGTTTAAGCATTTCTCTCCAAAACAGTAACACAAACATAAGTGGCTCTCAAATTCTGAATGAACCGATTTATAGTCGAAGTTGTGAAGTATACGCTAATAATTCTTGTGTCTCTACTCAAAAGTCTACCTCTAATATGCATAAAAATGTTGAATATCAAACAGCAAAGAATGTGTTTGAAAGCACACCCAATCGTGGATCACAACTGTTACCCGAAGAAGAATCGACATCATTACCACTTCCAGCCCCACCTCCAGAAGCGTTCTCCGATAGTGAGGCGACACACGGACATCATTATAATAAGATAACTAACGTTCACAGACAGTTTCTCGAGACATTGAATAGCAAATTGGGTCAATCACCTCAGTCTCAACATAGCCCGCGATTAATAAAGCGCAGGAGTATGTCTTTGACTCACAATAATGACGACGACTGGAATTCGGACAGTGCTGTTGCCAATCGTTCAACATCTCAAACACAATCCATCCAACAAACACTTATGATGTTAATGACTGGCAATCACTCTCGCTCTTCATCGTCATCCTCCACATCATCTGCTCGAAATCGCCGACAATCACCTGATACAAGTAGAAAGAAGGCTGCCTTCACTCTAGCGAGTTGTGATCGAGAGTCTCTTATGGCCAGTTTGAACATGAGATTAGCTCAAAGACAGCAGAACGAGATCGCAAAGGCAGCCGCTGCTAATGCTATACAAAGGAAACAATCTGTACCTGATCTAAAAGATATGCCTCAAAATCAATTGCAAAATCAACAGTTTTTTAGCTCATCTTCTGTTAACTTAGCGAATGTACAACAGTCTCAACCAATATATCAACCGATTGTACAACAAATACAAACGAGAGCTCCAAATAAAGATGAGCGCAGAAATGATATCTATCAGCCAATCGGTCAACACTTACAACAACAACAACAACAACAACAGATTTATGGCCCTGTTTTACATCAACAGCAACTTCAAAGACGTAGTTCTCAGCCAACAATGGGTATAAAAATTACAACTTCAAGACAACAACAAATCTATGATACTTCTGTCGACAAACAAGCTTTTAAGGCAACTTTAAACAGTAAATTGACTTCAGCACAAACTGGTCCACAGCAGCAACAACATTATCAGTCGTTCTCAACTGATTATTACGTCAATTCCAGGCATAATAACAGCCCAATGCCTTCTGATAGCAATAATAGAGAAGTTCCAAAAGCAATATGTAATTCATCTCCAGTTAAATATGAAGATAAGTCAAAACCTGGCAACTCATCGCGTACTCAATCATGTCATGATAGTTTTGAGAGCGCTGTTGCGGCGCGTGTTCACAGTTGGTTCAATTCAGTTCAATTGCCACCAGAATTAATGTTATGTCGCGAGTCATTGATGGATCAAATTAGACGTGGAAAACAATTGCGTAAAGTTTCAACTTCTAATGATAGGTCAGCACCAAAATTTGCGTGACTTAGAAATCACTCTTTCATTTACCAGATATGATAGAATGCATACCAATGAGAACACAATCACATACATTAGTGACTAGTCTGTTATATAAACATATTATACAATCTATTCAAATGTATTTCTACTTAACATATCTTTTCATATCTGTTTTGAGATTTATCAAAAATATACTCATTTCAATTTGCCTTCAATTCTGAACTTATTGAGAACCACATTATAGTTCAGTTCAAACTAGTCCGACATTTCATTCAAATTTCGGTTCATTTTTAATATCTATTTCTATCCGTTGAATATCCGATGTTTTGAATCCTTTTACAATACAAATCTTTTAAATCTTGACGTTTTTAATCCTTTATTTTTGGATTTATGGAATAGAAATGTCTCTCTTTACGAATTTTCTGATAAGGAAATTCCGATAGTATTCAATGTGAATCACAGAATCAATTATTAACTTATCATTTTGTACTTCGAATTTTAATAATATTTTTAGTCATCAAATTTTTAGGCATTAATACGTGTTTATTAAAGGTTTTTAATACACAACGTTTTAATAGTTAGATTTAGCAGAGATTCGCGAAATAACATTTTAAACGCATTACTGCTCTTTGAGTCCATTTAGTTTTAATAACTTTTTTATAGTGTCATTAATTAGTTGTTTACCTGAACCATGAAATCAAGAGTTTTAGGATCTATTTCAATGTCAAAATAGATATATCTATGAATTCGAATAGATTTCATTCCGAATGTTAAGTTTTCGTGACGCGAAAAACTGTGCACAAACTTTTCAACAGTTGAACCTTTCATACAATTTAATGATCCCTAACAGCTATGATTGTATTGTTTTAATTAAAAGTAATTTATGGTTTTTCTTCCACCGATTATTTAAAGATCTAATTCGATTAATATATTTGAATGTTTTGAAAAATTTGTAACAAATAATGTTAATTATAATGATGTATAAGTAATAAGAAAGGAGACCCGTGTCAACGTGTGAACGCCTTTCTAGTCAAATATTCAATGAGTATTTAATGAAAACTTCAGTGCGGACTAAATTCATGTAAAGTCTCAGCAAAATACCAAAGCAAATGATCATTTATTCTTAAATTATGTTTAGTATCACTATTTTATTGTAATATTTCTTATATAAACTGAACATTTAAACAGATGTATAAATAATTTGATTGCGTGCCCTTTCAAATAATAAACATATTTATTAACATTTCATGTCTTTATCAATTATTTGATTGCATTTAAGTACAATCTAACGACTATTCAATTAGTTTAATGATCAAATCGAGAAGGATTTCATATCAACGTAATCATTACAAAGAGATGAATGATTAGATGTATTATTTATATCAATTGGTTTCGTACAAATGGGACGCATTTCGTAGTAATCATTAACTGATTCTTGTTTGAGATTTTCTGACTCGAATCTCTTTGAGGCCAAATTTGATGACTTATTCAAAAGTTTTTGACGATTAAGTAACGATATATGAGTCTGTCTGACAATTGTGCTGAACATATCATAGCTCCCGATCTCCTTATCATTTCCTAAATGAGATTTAGATTTTTCCACTCCTGAAAACCTTTCATTCAGATGACTATTATGTCTAATCTTAATAGGTTTAGAACCAGTTATCTTCTTTGGAGGCAATTCAGGCGGTAAATCGTCTTCGAATTTAGTTTTCTTATATTTATGGTATATATCACAAGAATCTTTGAGGCATTCATCACATTCTTTAATGATAATTTCTTCATATATTTTCTCAATTTCTTCGTACATGTCTTCTGACTCTAAATCTTCATTTGAATCGAAAGGTTCGCTATAAATGTTTTCTGTTTGGTTATAATTGAATATATGATTTGTGATATGATTTGGCGATGAAAATGAGCAGTTAAGCATTGTTTCAGGAATTTCTGTTGCAGTTCTGATACGAAAAGTATTGCAATCAATAGTTTCAATGTTCTCTAATTTAGTTGTAAAACTTGTTTTATTATCTATATTTGATTCTAAATCAATGCTTTTCGGAAGAGAACTTGACATGTTATCTTCAAGCTCTACTCCATATCCTTTAACATATTCGATAAACTCTTTTTCTCTATTTATTCGTTTTATCACTTCATTTGCATCATTACAGTAGAATAAAATGTCTCCGAGACCTGAAGAAGTAAATTTGATTGGAATAATTTGTAAAATTTTTTCAAACGGGTTCTCCAAAAAGAATGATGAGAGATGCCATTCTTGGATAACATGTCCTGTTTGTGGATGTGTTAATATTAATTTTTTAGCTGAGACTTGCAAATAGCCGTAAGCGCCTAATAAACCAGATCTATGAGAGTTTTCATTATCAATAATTGATACATAGAAGTGACCCTTCAGTGCTATAAATCAGTGGATTTAAATAGTTAATTATTTCAATTAATAGGTTCTAAGAATCGGCTTATCTATTCATGAATACTTTAAACTTATTTTTTAGCTGTCTGTCAAAAACATAAACTCTTGGCAATTAAGAGAAGCGGATATGAATCATATTTTAGGTTTATTCAAATTAGAGCTTTTCTAGAAAAAAAACTTTACTTTACAGGACAACTCCGATTTCCTCGAAAATACATGTGTATTTTTGGCCGCTGATAACGAATATCAAAGAGTTTTTTGAGGGAAATCAGTAGTTCCAGAGATATAGACAAATGAATACATCGAAATCGTATAGTAATTTTTTATAAAACAAAAACACATAATCGGAAATCACACCCTAAAGTTACGAAAGGTTTGGTTATAATGATTAATAGATACCCCGCCCTTAATAAGCATTTTTACTGTTTCTGATAAAAGCAAATTACTTTAGGATTTGGATGTCTTCACACCACACATACAATTTTCAACGAAACCTGAGCTTAAAATCTTATCGAATTTCATACTCTTCACAATTGAGACACTATTGTCGCTACTGTTCAATGATCTTATTATATGTTAAAATATAGCCAAAATAGTGTCTAATTTCACAACATTTTAAGCTTATTGTAAAGTAAAGTTATGCCCTTTTCTTCAGAACTTTTTACAAAATTTCGTTAATCGAGATTTCATTTAAGAATATAAGACTTTATGAAAATGATTGTCTTTAAATGTTGATAACTCACAATTTTCAAGTTCCATCAATGGATTTGGAGGCCATAAACTTTTTCTCAAGCTTTTCATCCATTTTTGGCAATCAGACTCTGAAATTCCTGCCAAATGTATGGCTTGATTTGCATTATCAATGCTGCATATCGTGAATGCATAAGTTTGTGAACGAGATCTAAAACGATTCGAAACTTATCCTTAATTAAGAACAAGGCAGACTCAAACTCGTGATGATAAAATTATCATTTTAATTATAAAGATCTCTAAATTCTTCGGGTTCAACGAACTGGTCCTCATATTTTCTAATTTCTATGTCTTCAAAGAGTAAGATTTAAACCCATTTAATCTGATTTTATCATTTTCGTAACAATAATTGTTTAGCAATTATTTAACATTTCATGACAACAATGAAGTTCTTAATAATATTGAAGTAAAGAATTTTTTCGATAACAATTAAAGTATTGTTATCAATTGACGTACAGACAGAAAGATCACATCATGAGTTAAAAATAGTTAGTTTAAAGTTTTAAATTCAGTAAAAGTCTGCACAAATGATGGTTTTATCAGTTTATCTCAACTGAATTATTTTGAACTAATGGGGAAATTTAGAAACAAAATCACATTAATTCAAAGGAAAATCAAGTTTATGGAAGTTTAGAATAAATGGTAAGACTTTTATAATAAGTATTGTAATGTTAGTAGAGTTTGAAAATGATAAGTTTGAAAGGCATATAAATACCTGCAGCGAAATATGACTGCGTTTTGAGGTTGAAAATTTTGTTGGTAAATCATATTTCGCAATCCATTACTTCCAGATTTTTGGTTTCGAAAAATAAAAAGGTTAACTGAGATATTACTTTTATCAT